>OOFE01013829.1:0-10903 GCA_900323365.1 Monocentris japonica | reverse complement strand
CTTAGTAGCATAGAGAATATTGGTATGCATGTATTTTTTATTCAGGAAAAATGGTAGGACTCAAATCCACTCTGCACTGCCACATCTCTACCAAGAGAGGTACTAGAGACAGTACTATGTAGAATGATATGTTATGAAATGACTTACACTGTTGGGGTTCCTCGGATCATAAAAAAGGCATGCCCTTTGGTCACCACCGCTGTGCTCTTTTATAGCTTGGATGATGTTTTCCACAGAGAATGCTTCTCATCAATAATAGAAGGTGTATGTGTGTGTGTTGCGTTTTCATAAATCCAAGGCTACCCTAAAGGAGGATCTGGAGGCAAAACCTACAACAGCAGCTGGTTTGTGTAGTGAGCTGAACCAAGCTGAGCTGAGCTTGGCTGAGCCTAGTTTTTTTTTCTCGTCCCAGCATCCTGCATGCTGCTGATTGCTTGCAATCCTGCAGAGGACAGCCAAGTGTTGGCCTAGCAGCTCATTGTTCTGCTTGGAGCTTTGCAGCTATTGTTGGAGTGAGCAATAGCAGAGATGAACAAATGGACGTTTCACTCGAGCCTCAAATCACTCTATCACTGGCTCCGGTTTTAATTTGGCATTGAATACTTATCTCTCAGTGGAGACTCAGGTGTCCTTTCTCTATTTGAAATGAAACGTTCTTGTGTAGCCTGTTTGTCTGAGACGTGTTGAGAAATACCAGCCCAGCTTAGCATTTCACAAAGTTAATGCTCCTGAAGACCTTATATAATGGTCCCTCGTAAACAGTTTTTAAGCCAAGTCTTTGGCTCATCCCCCCTATTTGTTTATGCAGTGGAATGTGCACTGTGTGTGTTCAGATTTTATCACAAGAGGGAGGAGAGGACAGCAACATTAGGCCTGCAGGGATTTAAGGAGATGATCTGCCTCAGGGGAAATGCAAACACAAATTCAGTTGGACAAAAGCACAAGTGTCTCTGAGATAGAGTGAAGCTATTCATTGTGCTGTGCTGTTCCCTATCCATCAGCATGTTTTCATTTTGGTCATTGTTAGGGGCTTAATGGACCAGGCTTAATTGAATTCTATGCTTTAGCATAGTTGATTAGATGAGCAGCCGAGTGTTGGGCAATGGGTGGTAAATGTCTGTTATGACAGGATGAGTTGAGTGTCAGTGATGGACAGAGAAGCTCAATCACACACTAATTGCGTCTTTTATTCCTGCAGTTACTGATGAGGTGCTTCCAATTAGCAAGTCTCCCTGGATTTGAGAGACCTCGGAAACAACTCAGTCTCCACTGAGAGATAAGAGGGGGAGAGAGAAAGAGAGAGAGAGAGAGGGAGAGCACCATAGCTAGCTAACCATGTAACGGCTTGTATGGAATAGGTTTGTCTTTAACCTCCAAGGAGTTGTTTTGCTAGATCTTGACAACAAGTGGGCCAATAAATGTGGTTGAAACATTGAATATATAATAATAACATAGAAGGCTTTTGGCCCGACCATCAGTGTCACAAACCAAGTGAACCCAGACCACTGGTATACTGACAAAGAAAGAGATGCATTTTGATGCATGGGCCAAGATTATTGGCACCTTTGCATTTTATGCAGATAATGTCCAATATCTTCTGAAATAATTGGACTCTGGAACAACTTTTGGTCTTCTATCAATTTACAACAGCACATGATCAAACAATAAGAATTAAAAAAAAAAATCTTTGTCATGATTATTTACACCCTTTAGAGCAATTCAAGTTAATATGATCATTTTCATTGTAATTCAACTCACCTGTGACAGGTTGCAGGTTCCCACGTGGTATAAATGAACCAATTATCCATTTTAAAGTGATAAAACAGTCTGTTCTGCTTCCCTGTGAAAATGGCGAAGAGAAAAGATCTGTCTGAGGAAGTCAGAAAAACTATTATCACCAAACATAAGTGTAAGGCTGACCTGGAGAGATCGGGGTAATGGTTTCAGACACACACACTAACAAAAAAGATGTAAGGCCACTCCAAATGCATTTACAGTACGAGAACATAGTATTAAGAATTGCAATTATGTTTGTCTGTACACTGTGTACATGTGTGCATCTGTCTGTGTGTGTGTGTGCGCGCGTGCATGTGTGCGCATATATGTGTATGTGCATGTGTACTGTACGTGTGTTTCCCCCAATCTTTATGATGGACAACGACAAGGAGCGTACCTGACGGCTGACTTATTTAATTTCTTTCATATTTCTCTTTTCTCCATCCACTTGTCCTGCTGTCTTTTTTCAGTCTGTCAGAGGGCAGGACAGAGGACACGAATAATACAACGGGTCCACAAGGTTGCAAGGCAGGAACTCTGTCTAACGTGCATCCTTCTCTAACAATCACACATTCTGTCCGCAGATATCTGATGTCTTCCTGCTGTAATCTCAATTTACACCCTCTCACTCCACAGGCACATGGGAATAACCCATCGCTTAGCTCTGTCTATCTCTTTTCTATGTCTCTCTCCTGCTGATTCTCATTTTCGCTCTTTCTCTCCCTCTCTTTCTTTCATTCTCCCACTCTCTCGCTTTCTCTCTCCCTCTCTCTTGCCCTCCCTCTCTCCATCTGGACCCATATGTGTATTTCTTGGACCAGCATCAACACCGCATACCTAGTCACTCACATCAAAGCACCCAACTTAGGATGCCTGCACAGAGAGGAGGCAGGCTGGATCCAAGGTGGAGAATGATGGTGATGCACACATGGAACTGATTCAGGCACACAAAGGAAACTCTATCTATCTATCTATCAATCAATCAATCTACCTGTCCATCTATCTATCTATCTATCTACTATCTATCTACCTCTATCTATCTATCTATCTATCTATCTGCAAAGAAGCAGCAATGAGCGTCATCTGTCCAATAAGCCATCATTAGGGAGTCATATCAGTGAGTGCATGGGTTCTGCCACTGGAGAATGAATCATGACATAACAGGCCTCCCCGGGGGGGGGATGAGCGTCGCCGGTGTTGATAAGAGACGTAATAACACCATCATGAGTATGCACCACCCATTAGAACGACCTGTGTGGAAGAGACGTCGCATTTAACCGTTTCCTATCTGCCATCACGTCCTGCTTCCCACGGGACCGGCTGACTACAGTTGTGATGAGCTTACTTACAGAGAGTATGTTCGGTTGGATGGTGTTGGTGGTATGTGTGAGTGATTGTGTGTGTGTGTGTGTGTGTGTGTGTGTATCTGTGTTTGCCCTCTGCTTGTTGGATTGACGGCATGGTTGAATTGAGCCAGAGAATCTACCGATAGGATTACCAGCCTGACAGAGCCTTTTAAGCTTCCGCCCCTGCACTTGTAACCAATCCATTACATGCATATTGGTACAAGTAGCTGACATGTGTACAAAGCATCGCTGCTTGTGTGTGTATGAATGTGCATGAATTAAACATCAGGTATAACTGATATCACTCGTACTACGAGGGCCACTAACATATTAAATAATAAAGAAAATGTCCTCACTTTCTCATAAAAGGGAAAAAAGCTTTTATATTAAAAACATTCTCCTCTGTCAATAATGTGTACAACATGAGGCAATGAAGGAAGAGTGTGTTCTCAGGTATGCATGTATGTGAGAGAGAGAGATGGAAAGTGAGAGCGAGAGAGCGAGGGATAAAATGGGAATAGGTTAGATGAATTATTGTGTATGTGTAGGTCCCAGAGCAAAGCACCATACCTCAGACTAAACATGAGTCACTGAGAAACAGAAAGACTGATACACCTCGACCAAGCTTATTGAATGTTGAACTGATGGGTCCCATTACACAGAAAAGAGATTTCCCAGAGCAAATGACTCATAACGCAGATATGTGGTGACGCGTGGCTCCGAGCAAATGTGACATCAGCGCGAAGTGCAGAAGTTATGAGTTGGGTCGGGAGTCTGTTCTGAGGCTTTTGGTGGAACTGTAAGAAAAAAATGGTGCATTAAATAACAAGTACTACACAGCTCCAACACAGCACGATAACACTCCACTGGAACTGGGCTGCACTTCATCAGCAAAGGTCACACCAAGGGTCCGTTACCAAATTAGCCCAAGCGCCTTCAATTGTATTTCATAGGTGAGTTGCCAGTGATTATTTTCTAACGGGAGTCAGAGTCACATGGAGGATAAATCATTTTGGAATGAAACACTTTGCCAGTTACTTTGTCTGAGGTAGAGCAAATAATTATGAATCGAAAACAACACAACACAGTGTGTCTCATACACTGCAGAAATACCTAAAACACACAATGCAACAAGCGAATCATTCAGGAAAGTCTTTTTACAAAGTTTAACAATGTCCATGGGCAAGTTGTAAAGAGAGAACTGCACACAGGAGAGGCTACATTTGGCTCCACACAATCACACACACACACACAGACACACACACACACAGGTGCATATACACATGCACACATGCATGTGTACGCATATTTGTTCATACACACAATCATAATCTTTGACCAAGTTTGAAACAAAATGATACAAAAAATGCAGAATGAAATAGAAATGTTGTTTGTCTCATTTCACATCTCAAGTCTGACTCAATCCGAGCTCTTCGCTTGTCGTTTCCCAGACAAGTGAAGAATCCGCTCTTGCAATTTCATCATGCATGATTGAACATGCTTGACAGGCAAACTCAATTTAAACTAATTGATTGGGGACTGTAGTGTGTGTAATAATACCTCAAATTCCACTGGCGTAACCGTCCGTCTTTTGATGTCATCTCTCAGTTAAACAAAACCACAGGATAAATGAACATGGGATCAAGTCCTATGTGACTCGCACTGTGTCATTAGTTATGGATTTCGCCACAGGCAATCCTCACTCCAGCGAGAGCCGCATGCCGTCAAATCCATCGCCCCGATTAGACCGCACGCCTCCAGGAAGTTAAGACGTCTTCAAAGCATAAGGATAAAAGACCCTGCCCAATTACTGAGATGTTTCAGACCACTCTCTCAATCTCTCCCCCGCTCTCACTCTTTCTCACTCGCGGGCCACAAAACGAACACATGAACGTATGAAAAAGCACAGAGCGAGACCATTGTGTCAGATTTTGTGCTCTTGTCACTACAGTTCAATGTGTTGTGAATTGATGGATGGTCTTGGCACACACTTTGACAACTTTCCCTTTAAGAATCGATATTCTCAAAGAAAACAATAAAATCTTCCCAGCATCGATGTCCAGCTGCAATTTGCACTTCCTGTTAGAGTCCAGATACTGTAGGAGTTACTGTGTCACTGAGAGGTGACGGGCCACACAGACGTGACCGACAGAAGATTTCGAAATTAGTGGCCAACGGAGTAAACAGCAGTGATCATGGGTGACTGCCTAGCTCACTGCTGTGGAATTGCTAGTTTCAGAACAGACTAATCCCAAACACATACAAACACACACAAGCATGCACATGCACACACACACACATGCACACACACATACTGTGGCAGACCGAGGCATCTGCCATGAAAGAACTGTGGGGAAAGGATTACATTCCCCAGCAGGCCACAGCGTGGTGGCCATCTTGCCCAAGCTGAACCATGTCAGCAATCAGCCAGCTGGGAGCTGATTGAAGCCAACAGTTAAAGAGGGAGTCCAGAGGGGGGAGAACAGACTGGACCTAGCGAGCAGCCAGGGAGGCTGCTGGAGATCCCCCAAACAAACTGAAGTGATAAGTTCATGTATGATTTGATTTGATGGGAAAAATACCCAGTAAAGTATAATTTATCTTTGAATATTGACTCCTGTGTGATCTGTGCCATGATCATGTCCTCAGATTGGACTTGTGGCACCTGGCTTTTCCCCCAGGGTGCCACAACACACATGCGCACACACACATGCACACACACAGAGGTCACATAGAGCATCAGTGATTAAACCCAAATGGAGCTGAACTCTGACTGATAGCATCTGCTTCTAATGCGATCTGCCACAGACATCAGCCACACTCGCCAATGTTGGGCTGACCATGTCTGAAATAAGCAGACTGGCATCACTCCCAGAGAGGTTTGTATAACATTATTTCAGCAGTGCAGAAGAAAGATCTAAATGCAGCTTTCCAGACTGATATTATTGGCAGATCCCTGTGGCAAATCATGTATAAAGAGTTCTGTCCATGGTATCAGTAATCAGTTGAGACAACAAAAGAAAACAGCCAATATGTCCATATATTCATTATACAAAATCAATAAAGTCCAGAAGAATAAAAACGTATTCACAAAAGGTAAAATGTGTCGTGTCTGCAAAAGAAAAACATCTCATTTAGTGTCAAGACTGGTCCACAAATGTGTGTCCAATAATTCATTGTCTCCTTGCCCAAGCTGTCCATAGCGGATGTTGTGTTTGCGGCAGCAGGTGTACAGACTACAGCCAAGCTGATGAACAGCACAGCGCTTGGTGGCATGAATGGCATTTCCCTGGACAGCCCATATACATCTGCCCAGGAATACACTGGAGGGACCACTGCCTCAGAAGTAATCAGCATCCGTGGCCTCGGGGGAACTGGTCCCAACCATGAATTACACTCTGTAAATAACAGTTCACACCGAGGCTGTGAGTAACCATTATATTAAGCAATGAAAATATCAGCCTGTCCACACATTGTTCTGTTATGAAATGCCTTCTTCTTTCATCTGCCATTTGGGGTCTTTTATTTCAGCATTACCACCACACACACATAGACATTTTTCAGACAGTTGGTAACAGGATATCAACCTGATCATAGTGTTGGCACGACTGATCCTGGTTAGCTCATTTGCACGGACTGAACTTTGACTTTAAACTGAAACAGGAAGCAGTGTGTGGAACAGAACGATCACAGGTCCTCAAATATGGCAAAATGTGATGAAGTGAGCAAAGCTGGCAGCTAATTCCCTTCAGCCATATGGAAAAGACATATATTGGCACACATACATATCCAAATATCCGTGATATATCGCCAACATATGTCAAAATATGTTCATATGTTCAAATATATTACTTATATTCAAAATATATTGTATATGCTGAACTATATGTCACAGCATGTTCCATTATAAATATATGAATGAAATATATGCTATGTGGTTTTACTGATCATCAGAATTGATATAAAGATTTCTCTGAAACAATAAGGAACAGCAGTTACAAATGACTAAAAGTGCATTTTTATTTTAGACAGTATTTCATATTCATGTAAATAATCACAGTTTGTAATCAGGGTATTCAACAGTAACAGTAATCAAGTGATATGTGAACAAAAATACATTTATTACATTTATTTATTTACTTTGCTTCTCATCAAGGTGTGAATGGGAGTGTGTTTGTCTGTCCATGTGTTCGCCTGTGGCCTGGTGACCGGTCCAGAGTGTTTGCCTGCCTTCAACATGTGTCCATATATTGTGTGGACCAATTTGTATACATATTCACACATGCAACATATATTAAATGGGGGGAAAATATATTTATATAAAACATAGAGGGTGCTAATTTTTAGTATTTACAGTACATATATTGTGAAAATATCTACAAATATATTTGACATACATTCCTTTCCCATATGGGTATGTATGATATATCTCTCCTGGCTACATTCATTCAGCCATGACAGTATATTGCAGCGTATTTATAGACAATGGAAAAGTTGCCAGCATATGATTTTACCCTTCCCCGATTATGCAAGGCAAGACAAATAAAATGGCATCATCCTGGATAAGAAAGATAGATGCCCTCATCCTGGGCATTAATCTTCTCTTTTCCCCCTGTGGTCAACGAATGGAACCGTCGCGATACATCAACGTTTTCTGATTACACGGGGAATCTAATTCAGAAACCTGAGGACGCCGTGATTTCAGAAGCGTGTAACAGCCGTAGAGTTGAGCTTCATCATGTTGACTGGGTCCTTGTGTCCCTGCCATACATCACCCAGGCAGGCAGGACGGTAATTGCTTCCGTTCTACGCCAGTATTTTCATGCTGTTGTGTTACTGTCATCTTGAGAAGCCAATTGTACTAGCAATCAGAGATGAATGACCTCACCAGATTCCACTAGGTTTGGTGCTCTCAAAGTTAATTAGCTTCTGCCTGTGTCCTTCATACATTTGAAAATTAATTTTATCAGTGAGCGCTTATTATACACATGGGCTTGTGTGGGACGTGCAGTGTGAGTGGTATAGCAACACCACAGAGAATTCATGTATAACATAGGCAGACAAGGACTAATCCAGATATCTGGTGTTCTCGGTAGAGCCCCAGAAGCAGGTTCATTCATTTGTCATGGATTACACGCAGGGCTGGAGACTGTAGATTGTTACAGTTCACTTGAAACTAGTACACAAATGCTGAACGTGTCAGAAAGTCTTCAAACCACAGAAATGTGTCTGAAAAGGATTTAGCACATCTAATGCAAAAACCACCACCGAAACAGAGAGTTACAAATTACTATAAATGTGGGTTTCAACAAATTACTCATTAGAGAAGCAGTGAAATGTACAAATTCACATATCTATGTCTACTACTACTGGAGCCATAGGTCTTGAAATATGAGTTAGGGATCCTACGAGAGCTTTAAGAAATATTGAAACGTCTCCAACACTCCCCTCTTCTTCTAAACATCACGTTGAAAGTCCTCTCAGCATGAAGCCGATGTGTACACTCCGACCACTTTGAGTGATCAGATGAAACATAAAGACAGCCTCTCGAAAGATACACTCTCCTTTCTTCATCGCTCCGTGGAACGTCAATATGAATTGATAGTGACCTTTTAAATGGAGTTTCAATCCATGAAACCCCTGGACAGCAAGAGTTTGTTCATTGAGAAACATGCATGTGGATGCTCATACACATGCACATGCACACGCATACACACACACACACACACACACATATAGTTTGTTGAAGTTCTTTTGCCTTTGGCTACGTTGCACAAACAAATAATTTTCGAATGCTCCATGCAATTAAACCCAACATTGTTTTCTTCGAATGTTTGTTTATTAGCTTTTACTAGAAAACAGGTTGCACAAGTAGTAATTTACGTGCACTTTGACTCATTTCTTGATGTGAGCACCCCCAAGGGGCATGGGAACTGTGTGAGAGAGCAACAAACTGTCTACTATCTGCTGATCTGGGTCCCTGCTGGGCCTGAGTCTGAACCCTGAACACTTTGAACCCTGAAGCCACTTTAAATTTGGATAAACACGACAATTCTCCTTTCACTCATGCTGTCCTACTGAAGAAGTCACACACTATTGAATTAGATGTTTGAGGCCGGCAAAAAAAGAACAATAGATACTTAATCTACTTTGACAGTATTTTGGGAGCTCTGCGTGTGTTTGTTTGGGGTAAATGGAGTATATTTTGATAGAAGCAAAATAAGCACAGTGCTAACTTAGTAACATGCTGGCATGTTAGCTGGCATAGAGCCATAGATACAAGACTTATCACACCACAATGAACTGCAAACTAGACTAACTGGAGCACATTCTTCCCTCTGGCTCCGCGTTAGCCTTGCCTAACATCTTTTTAACGTCGCTGATTTTTTCTCAAGCAGTTAGTACAAGACATGGCCAGGGGTGATTGAGACTGGAGGGTGTCAGGGTGTCCTCGCAAAAGACCATAGGGGAACATCTGACCTGGGAAAGGCAGAAGGTCAGAGACAAGTTTTGGTTCCACAGGTTTTATTCAGTCACTCTGCTCATTTGCTGCCCTATGGAGAAGATTAACTCAGAGACACTCAGAGTGATTCCATATCAAGTCAAGCCAGGGGGCAATCTATGATTGACACCTTAAAACTACCTTGTAAAACTGAGCTATATTTTTCACTGCGCCATATGAGCGGGAGACAGAGCACAGCCGTACCCTGTCTAATTCTGAGTACTCAGATTTAAAGCCTCACACAGAGACTCTGCTCAGTCACACCTGATGGCAACACAAAGTCCATCAAATATTCAATTCTCTGTCTTGCAGAGAAGTGGCTCCTACTACAATTCACAAAATAATTAGTTTATTACTACAAAATACATGGCAGCACAAAGAAAAACAAATGATGTTACTTTTTAAAGGATCCTCTATATTTTATAAATGTTAAATAATTAACAGATAGGTAACATTTCAGAAATGAACCTTTTATATTCTGTATCTTAGGACATAATGCCCGCAAAACCCTCTACACAGTGCAAATGTCTGGATTTACATCTCATACTTCACAAACCTCTAGATGCTCGACCCATATAGTCAATTCTAGTGGATCAGGCTTGGGCTGATATAATTGTAAAAGAGGATTTTGGAGGCTTTCAGGCTAAAACTGCAGAGCGGTGGAGCAGAGAGGGCATCAGGGATTCATTCATTCTTTTCATCAGCACAGAAATGCAGAAGGCCAGTCAGCATTGGCTGTGAATGCCAGAATACTTCTGTCTGTTAGTGAGCCATCTCATGCTCCACTACTTTTGGTAAGCATGACTTTTGCTAACAAAAAAAGAATAGGTCACTGGCTGAGAAATCTGCATAGCACTGGTATGAATTCAGGTTGGATGTTTTCATATTACATTACATTACATTACATTACATTACAGGCATTTAGCAGACGCTTTTATCCAAAGCGACTTACAATAAGTGCATTCGACATAGGTAGGTAAAAAACTACTAGTCACCAGAAATTGTGAGTGCATTTCCTTCCTAAACAAGCATCTAAGAGCATAACCAGTGCTAAGGTAAAAGCGCAATAACTTCGTTACCTACTTTTTACTTAAACAAATGATAAATAAGTGAAGCAAATAAAGAGCTAAGACAAATAAGTGAAGCATATAAGCAAACGCTAAGACAAGTGAAACAAATAAGCAGGTGCTAAGAGGAAGGGTCAGGGTAGTGTTTCTTGAAGAGGTGGGTTTTCAGCCTGCGGCGAAAGATGGGTAGAGATTCTGCTGTCCTGACTCAC
>OOFE01013828.1:0-10175 GCA_900323365.1 Monocentris japonica | reverse complement strand
TGTTTGCACCCACAGGAGTGTAAGTGTAATCAAAATGTCTGGCAAAGAGGATATATTGACTAAGGCTCGGGCAGGGAACAGTGAGGTGAAGGATAGGCAACATGGCCAAATCTGAGGAGGGAGTGATGGGGTCAGGCAGGGAGAAGTTTCAGGGGTGGTCACGGAAGGGCGTGGATCCATGATGAGTCAGAGGAGTGGGCCCATGGTGCCCTTCTGAGCATCCCACCCCCAGTCCAAGTCCCATGTCCCGGTCCAACCTCAGCCCCTGCCATGGAGGGAAAGCCTGTGAATTACTCATCTGTGGACCTTCGGGTCTAGGGAGGCCTTCCCCCCACATGTCTCACATTAACACCGGCCACAACCACAGCTGTGACCTGTCTGGTATGGGACCGCCCAGCTGGTAGGCTGACGGGTTGCCATGTCAATATTCACACCATCCATATGTTGAGGAATCATACTAGAATTAGTCAGTGCAGTTTGCGTCTCTGTGGCAGTGATGCTGTGGCAGAATAATGATTATTGCAATGTTTGAACTGTTTTGAAGTTTAAGCGTGTGGGATTTAGCTAATTGCTTATGGTTACCTTCTGTAACCAACGTTACCATAGCAGACTGATGGCATTTCTTCTACTTCTCTGATGCCCTATGTCTGTGATTTATTAATCTTTCAATGCACCTATTGGTGATTTGTTTTGTAGGGGAAGCGATGCCTCTGATTTTTTTTCCATTGCTCTCTCAGAGGATCATTATGAAGTGAAGAATAAATGATGACTCACTCATTTTTTTTCATCTCCCCCTAGGCTGTTTTCTCCTCTGTTTTCTACTTTGCCTCTGTCCCACTCTACCAAGGATTCCTCGTTATCGGGTGAGCCACATAGTGATGACTTATCAAGAGAGTATTCGGCCGCCTTGTTTCTGGCATTTGTTTTGCGTTAAAGCACTGCTGAAATTTGAGACAGGGAAAATATGAGTATTTATGTACTGCAGTAATGCGCTTAAGCACCGAATCTAACAAAGAAGTGTGTGAAACTCAGTGTCCCCGTGCCATTTTATTTCAAGCATGTTCCCCCAAATGCCTAGAACACGAAACACTGCTTAGGACAGTTTGACTGACTGTGAATCGTCTGTTTCAGCTATTCCACTATCTACACCATGTTCCCCGTGTTCTCCCTGGTGCTGGACAAAGATGTAGAGTCAGAAGTTGCTATGCTGTACCCAGAATTATACAAAGATCTCTTGAAGGTATTTATCTAATGGTCATATACTGACTGTTACAGTGCATGTCAGTATAACATCCACTGGATCCAGAATGGCCCAGCACAGAAACAAATAGGAAATCTAATGTCTCCTCCTGCTATTATTCCTCACAGGGTCGACCACTGTCTTTCAAGACATTTCTAATATGGGTCCTAATAAGTATCTACCAAGGTAAGGAAGAATTTATATAGTATACTGCTAGTCAGAGTCAAAATGTCTATATTCACAAGTGCAAAACATACATAAATGTGGTGGCAGTAGACCTATCACTACATATACACAATATACATTCAACATTCATGATTCATGTGCATGCAAACAGCATGTCATACAGTGTGTTTAGTAGCATGTAGATGTGCACGACACTAGGACTGTTTTATTTTAGCTGATCTTAAGCTAGCTTTCCTGGTTTGAGTGTTTGTTCGTTGACATCAATTCTATTATGGTTGCTTCTACCTCCTTTTTGAATGAGTGTGAATCTGAAGTGACTAAATAATTTACTTCCAGACACAAAGTCTTTTCTGTGACTACATGGAGATCATGCATATCTTTTTTTCATATACGTTCTGCTAGTATCAAATACATTCTCAATTCCAGGAAGTGTGATGTGCTCTGGTTAAAAAGGTCACAATAACAATCTGAGAGAAGTGGTCAGAAAGAAAGTCAAAAAATGTGGAAAAACTTCCCCTTCCTTTCTGTCTGCCTGTAGATGGATCTTCTTACTTTTTAAATCCAAAAGATGTGGATCTAGTTCAGATCTGTTGACATGCAGTATTGTATTTCAACCACTCTCTTTTTGCTTTGTTCAGATTTTGCTGACAACGGCAAAATGCAGCATAACATGGTGACCAGAGTAACGTTCGGGTTGACTGTAAAGCCGTAATCATGACACTTTTGGATAGCAGCTTTAAATGTTGCCATTCAAACGTCTGAAGTATGGGCGTTGTTAAATTCTCTGGTTGTGCTCTTGTCTTTGCTCTGCAGGTAGCATCATCATGTACGGGGCGCTGCTGCTCTTCGAGTCAGAATTCGTCCACATCGTTGCCATTTCCTTCACCTCTCTTATTCTCACGGAGCTGCTGATGGTGGCCCTGACCATTCAGACATGGCACTGGCTCATGATAGTCGGCGAACTCCTGAGCTTGGCTTGTTACATCGCCTCGCTGGTCTTCCTGCACGACTTTATAGGTGAGTGAACACACACACAGATGCGCACACACGCATTTTCCACCCAGGCAGCAGGGTTTGTCTTGTATGTCTTGTCTTGTTTTGTATGGCATCGGCCTTTCCCTGACCTTGAAATACTACGTCAGCATTCAAAAACAAGGGGGACGTGGTCATTTATACTATGCCTCTGGTGTACCGTTAGCCCTGGTATGCTGGGTATTAGGAAGGCTAAAGGTGAAGGTGACAAATTGTCGTGGTGTAGAGCAGGCACAGGCTTACCATAGTATCAAAGAGGAAATGCCAAAGGCTCCTTCATTTCCTGTGCCTGCTATCATTGACTGCCGAGGTCCACGTATTTATTACAGAAAAAAAGTTGTGAGAGTTTGGTATAAAACCCAACACGGCAACAAAATCCTTCTGCCACTTTCACATTAGATAGGAATAGAAAAGAATAACTTTTATTGGGGAAGAAGTTCATGGTATTGGTGTCTATATTATTCCATTGCAGCCAACTTGTTGCCAGGCTATTGGGCATTTATTTACTTGACCTACCTAAAAAGAAAATTGTCAATTTTAGTTGTGCTATATTGAGACTTGTGACACATACATACTCAATTGGAGCTTTCCAAACATGTATTTTAGGCCTTTATGTGGGGCGTGGAGCTCCATTTTCAGCCTGCAATCTAGACCACTGAGTATCCTGGCTGGAATGTGGTCAGATTTACCCTTTTTGGGCACTTTCTCTTTCTTGGAGTCAGGCTAGAATGAACATTATTCTTGTCTAGATCAGGGGCGTATGTTATTCACACATATTTGGAAATTTTTCCACATGCACTTATATCCAACTATTTCAGGTTAATTTCTTTTCATGTCCTAAATTCAGAGGTCCCTAGACTGATAGGTTTCCACCTCAGACATGAATAGCCATGTCGAGAAGTTCTTAGAGAGAGCATTTGCTTTGCTGGTCACTTTTACTGTTGAAAGTTGCTAGGCTCAATTTACACGATGCTGTACAATGTTGCCATTCTACACCTGCAGTACCACATGAGAGACAGAAGGTGAGCTTAACTTGACTTGAGTATGTAACATAAAGTTAGGTTAACCACAATTACAACAAAACCGTTGACTGTCAAGTAATTACATTACGCCTGCTTTGACATCAGTACAGTTCAGCTGTGTTTTAGTGATGCTTAGAAGTGTATGTCTGTATCCGTCAACCTCATTCTGACCCCTGACTCTGTGTGTGTGCCAGATGTGTACTTCATCACCACAGTGTCATTCCTGTGGAAGGTGACTGTCATCACCCTGGTGAGCTGTCTGCCCCTTTACATCCTCAAGTACCTGCGGAGACGCTTTTCCCCACCCAGCTACTCCAAGCTCACCTCTTAGAGAGCGACGGGAGTCTCCAGCCGTGTTTTACAGTGGGAATACAGAGGGGTGTCCCTCTGAGCCTGCGCCTGGACCAGAGAATTACGGTCCTTTCATTTATTCTGAAGGGTTCCATTTGCAAATTTGAAAGACAAAGACAAATTTGTCTGGAGGCAAAGTTCTTTGAGGGGGAGAGTGTTTTGTGTTAAAAATCAGTGTTCCTTGCTACATGTGTTTGATGCAAATGCTGATGACTGCTCTGGATTGAGAACACCTGCAGTGAATTGTGGGTTGAATTATTTGGATCAGCTATTACTAGTTTTAGAAGCAAAATGTCTGTATTCTGTCATCATTATAAGCAGAAAAATGTTCAGAACAGTGAAATGTAAATATGTAGGAGCCATAATGGACTGACACATGGCTATTTAGGGCTGTTTTTACTGAAGTGAATCACTAAACGCGGCTGAAATAAATTGCATTTTTTTTTGTAATTTAAATTATAAACACTAAGAAAAGTAACTGGAAAATATGTATTGATTTGAGAAGTCCTACCAAATAGCAAGGCTTGATTCCCCTGAGATGGAGATGTGTAATCATGCTTTGGGCTGGAAACATGATATTTTCTTACTTCTCCCTTTTAGATCTCAAATAGCAAAGCCTTTCCTTTATTGTAAGACACTGAAATTGACGTACCATTTTCTCAGGACTTGATTCACACTCTCCTTTAAATAGTGATGTCTAAATGGAGTTTGAGAATTATATGGTGAAACATTTACTGGCCAGACTTTGCATAAAACACATGTCTGTGAGTTTGTGTATTTGTTTATGCGTCACTTCAATGGTACAGCCCGGCGTGACGGAGGTGGTGTGGTTGTTTGTTTTAGCACGGCCTCTAAAGTTAAATCTGTCTTTGTCTTTTTGTTAAGGACCCTGACTGGTGAAGTTGTTAGTGTTTGAGGAGCGTGGTCAAAACAGCCACAAAGGAGTATTGGCTACTTGCAGCCAAACCTTGCGCCGGGTCTCCCAACAGGCTGTGTGTTCAAAGGGGAATGTGTGCCCTCTCATGTGGCTGCGCCGGAGGCCAGCACCGGCCACATTTTAGCATTGCATGATGACTCAGTAGTAGTGACCTAAAGCCATAACTGAAAATACCCTACTGACCAATGTCCAGCTGCCCCCTCTCTTGTCTTGTACTCTAATCCAGGGCTCCCTCAACTCTCACTGCTACTACTAATCCTCACAGATTATCCATGAAAGAAAAAGAGATCAAATCACAACTCCTCAGTCAAATTGAATGTGAATCTTGTCAATAAGTATTACTGCACATTTAGAAAAAAAAGAAGGTACTCAATTCCTCATAATTCATTTCACTAGTGGTGTGATGATGTACTGTAAATAATTAGCAATTAAGTGTAATAGGTCCTCATTTTCCTTAGTTTCTCTTGTCATTATCATGAGCTCATCATGAAATGGTCACTGTGCTGCAGTGACTGAGTGGATCTTTAGTATGTGTCTAAAGGAATGTGCAGGGTGCCGTCATGTTTCAGATGTGTGCAAATTTTGTTTTGTACAACTGATAATTACACTTTTTTGTTATGTTGTGAAACTGCGAAACATAAATGGTGGTTAAAAAAAATTATTTGTTATTATTTGTCCATTGTGACCTTGCTTGTAAATAACCTGGTTTGTTTTAATTTATTAACCTTTTTCATTTATGATATTAATTGCACTCAGATTTGCAGAACAAAAAGGGAGTATTGTGTTGATGTTAATATTGTGATGATTATTAATAAATCTCATGTTTTCTTTTCCAGTGCCATTTTCCTTTCTCTGTCATTTCTCTGTCATGTCATATTGTGTATGGGCTGAAAATATTGTACATTTTGCATTATGGTTGTCTTCCAGTCAGATCTTTGGTTACTGATGAGATCTGAGTTATACAGTATATACAGATACTGTAAGTCCTTAGTTCTCTGTGAGCAAGATACAGTGCTCAGATTGAAAGCCAGTGTTTGGCACATTCTCACCAGATGAGGGAGTCCCTGAGGCAGACACTCATTCACATGCCACCAGGCCAACAAACTCTCTCACTGTAGTTCAGCATATCCACAGTGTCTTTAACCCTTCTTCAAACACAGCTAGTAGACATAGTTATAATACTGATGAATAATACAACACTCAATAGTTCATGATACTTCATAAAAGCTCTAGCTTTGCATCGAAAACATAAAAAAAATGAATGTTTGTGGTCAGTTTCATTTAACGGAAGGAACCTTGTTAATTGCCCGTACACAAGTTGGGAAAAGTGTTGAATCTCAGATGGTGTATTCATCCCCTAGGCGGTTTTAGTTGGACTAGCTTCTCAGCCATAAAATATATTTTTTTAAAACCTGTAGTCAAGCACCACACTCTTGTACGTTCATTAAAACTCAGTGTCCAACTTTTTTTTTTTTCTTGTTCCATTGCCCAAATGCGTAGGTTATACCATTAAAAGAAACCATTTAACTTAATCAGTCCCATGAAAACTGAAATTCCACTCCAGAATCAACAGAGCTGCCTCCTAACCTTAACATCCGTGGTCTTTCCTCCTCGCTTTAAGCATCTACAGAGCCCCCACTGGTTCACTGCCAAATCCACAATCCAATCACTTCAAGAGAGAACGCGAGTCAGAGTAAATTTTGAATTTTACTGTGTGTTTTACTGGGTTTTGATTAAACTTTAAAATAGGAACCTTACAGCTGTAACTTACGTAACATATCCAGGCTAATTATGACAAGGTCAGAGCATTTTATCACTGGCACTTCAAGACAAGAATTTGTTTCCAACTTGGAAACATCTAACACGCTGCTCCCAACGGAACAGTGCAAGAGAGAGAGAGAGAGAGAGAGAGAGACTCCCTCTAATGTGCAGCAGAATACACCACAAACTGTCATGGGGTCTTGACTTGAGCGGTTAATCCAAATGATACTATGGAACCATTTGAGATCCATATCCAACCTTCAGGCCAAGGTAACCACATCAACGGGGTTGGCTGGGCCGTAGCCAGTTTCCTAGAGAGAATAGACTACTGCTGAGTGTGGGACTGAGGTCAACTGTGCTTCTGTGTCATATCTAATAGGTTGGAGGCCCAATGAACTCCCTGCCTCACAAATTGCCTGGCAGATAATGGTGCTGGATAATAACTCTTTATTTTTTTTTTATTTGTTTTTGTATTTATAATGCTTATAGGGTTACAACGCCACATTACGTTTTGCCTGCTTACACACATTACACTGTTTTGAAATAAGAAAAAACCCAGCCACCCAGAATGTTGCTGGATTTGGAAAGAAAAGAAATAACAACGGACAAGTCAGCGCAGATGAATTGTTTACTACACACTGTTATTGCCCTGTGTAAACACAGGATTTTGGCAATGACGGGCTCCTCACAGAACCATTGCTAAGCATGAACACACACCCTCTTCTAGCACTATTTATACCTCAGTGGGACTGGAATGCTTTGATTTGTTTTAGCACCCACTACTGTTAAGGAAGGGCTGCAGATGCGTTTCCTTGCCTCTCCTTGTGATCTCTAATGACATTTGTTAATGCCTCCTAAAGCTACTGTAGTCAACTGTCCAAATAATGTCCAGCTTGCCTAGATTAAACACAGCTTTATCTGCCATTTAAGAGAAAGAGGAATCTGTGCAGAGATTACTTGTGACTGCTGAAGTGTAAGTGCTGGTAGTGGAAATGCACTCAGTTGTTGTTTTGAATGGCTGTGAGGACGGACCAGCTCTGTGTATCTCCTCTGGTTGAGAGATGAGGAGTGACACTCAAGTTCTCTTGAACAGCTGAATGAGGTTAATTCAGTCTGTTCTCCATACCGAATATACAGTAAACTGCTTTGCATTCATATTGTGCAGATAATACAGAGAGATGTTGAAGTTATGAACTGTATGGGATGGAACTGGAAACCTGGACTAGACAGAAAATAGTGTCGACAAGGGGGGTGATATTGTTTCATGGGATTTCATAATACGGTGCTCAAGAGGGAAAAACCCATGAGCTATTCAGCTATTTTTCCACTGGACTTAAGACACTAGAATTTGTTCTACAAACATTAGCGTATCGATCAGAATCCTATTATATAACGTGGTTGTTTCATCCAGTGTGGATGTATGTAGTTTCCATATTTATGGAACATATTAGTTCATACAATTCGGAAAAAGGAGGAAAATGTTTTCCAGAGATCACAAGTTGTGGCAGGAAGGAAATAAGACTCCTTATTGCACAATGACATACCATTGCTACCCAAACTGAAATTCTACCAGTAGTGGTCTTTTTACAAACTCAAGAACTAAACTGCTTGTATAACATCCATTCACAGATCATTTGAAACTAAAACCAATTATTTCAGGCTAATATATCAGCACAAAGCAACTTTTCCTCAATTCCTCAATAGTGTGCTAAACTCCTGTTCATCCTCATTGTTATCAACAAAGCATCTTATTTTGAAGTCTACCCACTCTAACCTCAGTACAGACCTGCTCTATACACCCGCAAAGACATACACTCAACAATGTTAATCAGAGCAAGTTAGTAATACTGCTAGTTAAATCCTCACAAACTTTGATAAAATGCTAAATGTTTTTATTGAAATAATTTGCCAAAACATTACCAAGAAGTTAGAACTTTAATAAGAGTTAATGGAAAGGAGCCAAGGACAATGTACCTGGCATTTGAGGGCAGATCCAAATGCTTCCCTTTGCCCCCTGAATTTCCTTGGAAAGATTTCCATGAGACATGATACAATGTGCCATTTCCATATCAAAGTTCCACTGCTTGGATTTAAAAACTCAATCACACATGTTACACTTGGAAAACTAAAACATGGCAATGCTCTAACCCAGACAACGCTGCCTCAATGAGCTGTTTTACAGTGATGGAAAATACTGCATGAACTTGGAAAAAGTGTGCTCTCCTAGCAAAAAACGGAAGTGCAAACTCGGCCGTCTGGACACAGGCAGTTTTCCTTTCTCAAGCTTGTGCCGTATTCATTTACTCATTCATAATTTGAGTTGCATAAGAGTTCCAGTTTCAGTGGAGGAATTACCATCTGGTAGACAAGGTCTGTTGGCTAGTTACCCCCAGAACGTGGACCCTGGGTACTGCGGTTTACATACTCACTGCAGGCACCTTGTTCATCCAACAGTCTAGCGTAGACTCTCTCACCCGTACTAATCCATGTCTCAATCCAAAACAGATCCTCTGATTAGTACCCCTCCCACCCCCCAAAGCACACAGATTTTCCTATGAGTGGCCTTGGGCCTAACGTCACTGATGTCAGCACTGTATCAGTCACTGAGGCCACGCAGAAGGTTCAGCACATGGGTTGAAGATGCTTTATCGTAGACTTTGTCCTACTGTTTGCTGGGTCTGCATTAAACTGCTGAATGGTACATGTTCTACCACATACTGTATGTGTAGGATGTATTTGGTATATACCATAAACAGTATATGGTAGAGCACCTTCAACATTATCCAGACCTACTTGAATTTGTAAAGGTGATTTGGAAATTAGATTTGGATTTGAAAAAGCAATTTGTTTGCTAATTCCAATAGCAGATTTCCTGAATTTTAATTTTGTTCAACTATATTTATATTTCAGAACCTTTAATAGGTACCATGCTGCGCTGAAAGCATCAGTGCTGGCTTGATACAGCAATGCATGAGCATGGCACTGAAACAATACTGTCTGGTTTAACTTGGCTCTTCTGGTTGGCCTACACCACAGCTTCCTCTTCTGGGCAAAATATGAAATAGGTTCTCCTGAAACATTCGTTAGTTTGGGTTACCATCTCCTTGACTCGAGCACATCTAGCCAGGATAAAATGTATCTATGTGTGGCTGACTACCTGATAAAACATACACCGATCAGCCACAACATTAAAACCACTGACCAGGTGAAGTGAATAACATTGATTATCTTGTTACAATGGCACCTGTCAAGGGGTGGGATATATTGGGAAGCAAGTGAACAGTCAGTTCTTGAAGTTGATGTGTTGGAAGCAGGAAAAATGGGCAAGCGTAAGGATCTGAGCGACTTTGACAAGGGTCAAATTGTGATGGCTAGACGACTGGGTCAGAGCATCTCCAAAACGGCAGGTCTTGTGGGGTGTTCCTGGTATGCAGTGGTTAGTACCTACCAAAAGTGGTCCAAGGAAGTACAACCGGTGAACCGGTTACAGGGTCATGGGCGCCAAGGCTCAGTGATGCGCATGGGGAGTGAAGGCTAGCCCGTCTGGTCCGATCCCACAGAAGAGCTACTGTAGCACAAATTGCTGAAAAAGTAAATGCTGGCTATGATAGAAAGGTGTCAGAACACACAGTGCATTGCAGCTTGC
>OOFE01013827.1:0-10936 GCA_900323365.1 Monocentris japonica | reverse complement strand
ATCCTTACGCTTGGCCATTTTTCCTGCTTCCAACTTCAAGAACTGACTGTTCACGTGCTTCCCAATATATCCCACCCCTTGACAGGTGCCATTGTAACGAGATAATCGATGTTACTCACTTCACCTGTGAGTGGTTTTAATGTTGTGGCTGATCGGTGTATGTGTAAATACAGAATATATTTCAACAACAATGCACAAAACCTACAAAACAGAATAACAAGAAGAAAAAAAAAATCAAAACAGAAAACTGCCAGCAATTGAAATTGGGAAATGCCTTTCATTAGCTTTTCATTCATTCATACTTTCATTAGCGGAGTGACGGGTGATAATCATCTTCATTTCACCGCTCCTCCAAACAAAAAGAGGGGGAGAAGGGGAGAGAAAAGGCAGGATGAAGACAGAGAGGGGAGAGGAGGCCCTGGCCCACATCCATTGTGAAGTGTGGCACAATGCTAATTCCAGCATTTAACTGCATGCTTTTCTGCTTGACGTATCAGAGGCTCCGAGATGAAAGCAGATAAGTAATTGCTCTCCCGCTTCTTATTCTTCACTGACAACCCATAAATTTAATTTTACACACACGTTCATTTACATTTTCGAGTATATGACATGATAATTGCAGGAATATAACACCTCCATTCGGCAGGACACTGCACGGGGGCTTGATTGACGTGAGCGGTGAATTGAAAGTAACAGGCGGCTGAATTGCCTCTCCTCGAAAACGATTCTGCCACGAAGGGACAAAATTAATGAGCATTTACTGGACGACGGCAGTGGCGTAAACATCCACACACCATGACTAGACTGACTCTCTCACCGGGGATCAAAAGAGGAGCCGTGATATCCAATAAGGCTGTGCTGCTGCTATCCAAAAGGCCACATTAACACTGTGACACTGAAAAAAAATGTTAATGGGATTTCCTAAATCATTTGAAATTAGCTGCAGTTGAGGTGGCCACTGGGGACCTTAATACCACAAACAGCTCTTCTCTTGTTTTTAATATGTGCAAATTTGGATGGGAAAAAAAGCTGCTTGAAAAACCCTTGAATGTAATAATTGACTCATTGATATTTGTATGAAACATGAGCGTGTTTTTAACAAATGTGTGCTCGCGGTTTGAACCCCCGATTTGTTTATGTCCCTTGACTCAAAAAAAAAAAAAAAGCACAAGAAGAGACACTGGAGGAAGATGGCTATATTGACGTGAACTTTGAAGCCATGTGGTTTGCTCCCAAAGTTGGAGTGCAGAACAAAGGACCTTTAAATTGGCTCCTGATGTGAAAACACTGGCGGGGCCCTCACCAGAACAAGCAGATCATTACACCCCTCTCGTCACACCGGCAGCCTGTAACCAGCCTCTCCAATGCCTCGCAAAAGGTCAAGCTCTTCCACGGAGCGCTCAGGTATCTCTTCCAGGCAGTCGGGGCCCAGGTCTCTCGTTATGTTTGATTTGACTGGGCATTCTGGCATTAAATACAAAACATCAAATCTCCACTGTATGCTGCTCACTGGCTGGCTAACTCAGCTGTCTGCCTCCAACTGTCCGGACCAGTGGACAAATGCACTTTCAGCAATTACACCCACTCCACTGTGCGGCGCTTTATCTTTACGACAATGGGTTTTATGAGCAAAATCAAATTACCTAAAGCGGGAGATAACTGGTGTATCGGAGCTCAAACTTAAACAATTAAGGGAGTCTGACAGAGAGGAATTCATTTTATTCCATTTCCTTCCGTACAATTCACTTAGCGGCAATAAGCAGGGGGAAGTTGGCGATTAGATGTCAGCCATAAACATTGCAGGGGCAACGGACACGCAGTGGGTATCAACGACGGTGGCCAATCCAACAATGGTGGACAGGGGTCTGAGCTCCGCTACAGATACTGTTAAGATAAATGCAATGAGGAATGGAAGGGTCCTCGCTGGTACAGTAATTACTGTGGATCCTTGGCAGGGAGAGTCTCTGTTAATTAAGGCGCTAGGTCTGTTTTACCCAGAGAGAGAAAGGCAGAGAAAACGATAGAGAGGGACAGAGAGAGAGAGCGAGTGCGGGAGTGAGAGAGAGAACCACCACCCCCACTAATTCACCTCAATCTCCTGGGCTTCCCAGGGGCGCAGGGGCCCAAACTCAGACCCCCCTTAGAGCTCGTGGACTTCTGACCCCACCACTCCCTTTCAGCTGACACTGCTCATTTACTAGCCAATTACTGCCAATGGTGGCCACAATGTTATTGATAGCCAGGACTCTCCACTCAAGGACCACCAGGGCTACAGGGGAGCTGGCCTGATGAGGGACACAAAAGTTTGAGAGTCTCTGGTATGCATAAAGAAAACGTGTGTTCGTTATAAACATATACGTTCTAACATAGCACACATAACACACACACACACACACACACACACACACACACACGCACACGTCGGTTATTCCGATTAGGGAGATCAATACTCTAGATTGTCAGGACTGGAGCTAAGTAGATTACTGAATGTTTTCCCAAATCAATTTCCATGGCAGTTTGGCAGCAGCGCATGGGAAGTGCAATCTATCATAACATAAAGACCATCATGTAAAAGCCTCTAATAAAAAGCCTGAGGCGGATCAGGACGGGCTTAGCACAAGTTCCATATTGATTTATTGCTACATAGATAGTCATTGATTGAGACGAGACAAATGATCTTGAATGTACTGGACACCACTGCAGCGGTATGATGTTGCCACTGCAGATTGTTTGTGCCATTATCACAACAAATTGTTAGGCTTTTATTGTTAAACTGGTGTATTTCATTCCCTAGTGATGCCTCCCTGCAGGTGTACATACATCGACAGTAAATGAGAGAGATGGATGGAGGGAAGGAGAGAAAGAGTGCAGAGAAAGGAGAGAGAGAGCTGAAATAGAAAGAAAGAAAGTGAGAGAGAGAGAGAGAGAGCAAGCGAGAGCGATGGGGAGACGTTTCCCTCTGATGTTGCAGGTAATATGGCCTCCACTGGATCAGCCTCTTCATCAAGTGACACACAGTAAATTACAAGTGCTTCAAGCAGCTCAGTGAATTATAGTTCATCACTTGGAAAGGCTTTCCCCTACCACCGGGGCCCAGGCGTATCAGATCTGCCGGTTAGGATCCAATTAACACCCTGGCCAGAATCATCTGATTGCATGTGTAAGGGCTGGTATAACTCGTTTATTGCGCCCATGTATCTTCTGTCACAAGGTAAATTTGTTGCTGCTACATCAAAGGTCTGAGCTACTTTTTTTTTTTTTTTTATCCCTCCCTCCCTCTCACTTTCTCTCGATCCCCCAAACTCGGCTCCCTCGCCTTGGGGTTGCATTTCAACTTCTTTTGCATCACAATGATGAACCTGCTCTGTCCTCGCAATTTAGCAATCTTGTCCTGTAGGTGTTGTAAAAGCAGGGGGGAAAAAAAGGAGAGAGGTAGGGAGATGGGGGAGGAAAAAAAATCTTGTTTTCTGGTTACAAAAGCAGTAACCAAGGGTGTTTGACTAAAAATGTGCTGACGTTTTTTTTTTTTTTTTTTTCTTCTTCTCTCAGAGTCAACAGAAGTTTTCCTCATGAATAACAAAATATTTCCCCCCCCCATCTCTTTTTTCCCTTCACTGTGATAATTTCTCTCTATTTTGAGATCCAACCAGAGGGGATGCAGTGGAAAGATCTATTCATGAATGTAAATGTGAGCTACCATCCTTTAGCCACGCACGCCGGAGTTAGCTAACCTATACTCAAGCCTGGCGTCACAGCCCTTTCCCCTGCATCGGCGTGTGTTCCGGATGAAAGCCAATAAGCAGATGAGTGTGGCTACAGAGATGTTGTGATATTGGCTCAGTGGTGAAATGTGTGGACCTGACCTTTAAAAGTGTGACGTTCCCCTGGATGGCCCAGTGCCCACGGCCAATCTGATTGGCCGGGGCTGAAAGCTGTCGAATCTACAGAAAACAGATGCAACAGGCCAAAATCAACATCTCTCCTCATCCATAAACCATCCACAAAACCTAAAACATTTTCGTTCCATATTCCACATGGTTGACGCTAAGCATAGCCCAGATTTGACTGAGGTTATTAGAATCTACAACACTCACAACACTTGCCAGCGCTCAGGGTTTGGATGGCTAAGGAGTGGAGGGTGTAAGTCAATGGGAGGAGGGGTCAGGGAGTGCGTTCTTGTTAATAGCGCCCGGGACACATCCGATCTCAACCACGCCTTTTGATCCTTTTGGCTGGGGTGCGGGGGAGCCCGTTGCTGTCTCCGTCATTCCGTCATACACACCTAGCGAGAGAGGAAGCCGCTTTGTTCATTTGCAGCTCTGTGTGGGGAGGGGACCTTGTTAATGCCCCCTCACACTGTCAAGTCCTCCATCTGACGCAGTTGCAAGACAGGGTTAAGGGTCATTCTAGCTGCTTTATATGCGCCCCGTGACATTTAGGGGGTGTGGCTGTGTCACCATGGGAGCCTGAGGGTGACATGAGAGGAGGAGATGTGGTCAGGTGTGTGTGTGTGAGAGTGTGTGTGAGCGAGTGGGTGTTTGCTCAAGCCTTTCCAAATCACCTAGCGCCCGCTACAGTGAGGTTTCTGGGGTGCCTAGTGAATCTTGACTCATACCTCCAAACATGGAGAGCTACTTCCCTAACAATCACTTCATAAATGTTTCTAAGTATAAGATGTTGAGCTGCTAAAAGTCCAGTTCAGCCCCGTTGCTTATAATCAATCAATAATCAATCAGCATGCACAAAGAAAACTACACCAGGCCTCAACGAAGCCGTGTCTGACAACTTGAGATGACTTTGTGAAGCGATTGTCATTGTGCTTGTGTGTGTGTGTACGAGTGGTGGCGATGTGGACATGCATTGTATGTGTACGTGTGTGTGTGAGTGAAACAATTGTCAGATTCGTAGGGCCTCTGTAATCCTCCCCGCCTCTCCTCGTCCGTGTTTCTTTATTTGTATTCCAAATGTCAGTGTATAAATGCCTTTCAGAGGGGGATATTGCCACAGAGAAGAGGCGAGCGAGGGGAGAGAGGAGAGGAGGAGAGGAGCAGACGAGAGGGTGTTGTGTGCCTTAGGAGAGCCGTGTAAGCAGCATGGCAGAGGCAGGGGATTTACAGGGAGAAATAGGTGTTTATTGAGTGCTCCCGTGGGCTTACTGTGTAATAATAGACCTGTCACATTACGCAAATGTGGAGAAGCAGCTTGTGTGTGTGTGTGTGTGTTTGTATGTGTGTTTGTGAGACTGTGTTTTTTTTCTACGTGAGGGTGCGCATGCATGCGAATGCCATAGCTGCCTGCCTCCGCGTCGTCAACGACTGAGACGCGGCGATGAGCGAGCGGATAGAATTAGTCAGACGAGAGCCTTTAGCCGCTAATACGCGTAATTAAAACTGCGAGTCGAGGCACTTAGATGCTTGTGTACTAAATAATTTACATGCCATGATCTATGGATCATTTCCCACTCTTAAATACCGAGGAAGGGAGAAGAAGGGGGGGGGAGACTGAGGATTTATCAGTGTCTCTGCCATAAGCAGGATGTCATGGTAATATTAATCCCTTTCCTACTTTCTACTCTGCTAATCATACAAGGGGATCAATCTTCTTGATTCCTCCAGTGGAAAACATGTAGCTTGATTGCCAATGACTCTTATCAAGCTGTGAAGCTAATAAAACATGGCAATATGGCAGCCATTGTGGCCTTATAATCCAGGTAAACAATGTTGCTTTATTGGGTAAACCATTAAGACAGGAATACTCTGACAAACCTCTCGTGCTGAGAGGGGAAAATAGGGATTTTTTACCACTGCTTTATACTGTTATTTAAAGAATGGAGCATCACAGATGCCATTTGAAACGGCTGGATTCTGGAGCACACATCAAATAGCTCAGCTGTAAAAGTGACGCGTTAACCACAATGTGTCCTGTTTGTGCCTGTGTGTGACTCTCGAGGAGCGTGTCACTGGGAGATTCCGCAATGCCTCTCCTAAGACGCCGTGTGCGGAGACTTTTTGGGAACAAAGAGGTGAGGATGTTAATAAAGGCTGGATCAACAGATGGATTAGCTGAGGCTGAGGACAGGCCGCTCGCTGGGCCCTCCGATTCATATTGATTCATATCACCGACGCGAGGCTAGGATGGAGTAAGCAAATGTAAATATTCAATATTTACCATCTGCTGGTGTTATTAGAGGCAGGGGCTTGGACATGGGCTGACGGCTATCGTGCACACACACTGCTCTCGTCCAATATTGTTCTTCCTGCCATGTATGTATTGCACTGGGCGACTATGCAGGCATTTGTAGATCAGACTCCTGTTTGTTTGAATCTATTCGCTTCAGCATACAGAACCTCGGACAGGTAAAGTGCAATGGACCCCGACAATAAGCTACAGAGTGGTAGGGGGCTTTTGTTTCATAATTCATATTTCCGCACGACCACAGTAAAAAAAAAAAAAACTCAAATAAATAAAAAACTAAACCAATAAACAAACAAATAAGAAACCCACTTAAAAGAATATTTTTAAAATGTGCATGCCGCTGTGTATGAATAATATTAACACTCTTGACTTGGGTGAGTTGAATTATTTCGATGAAAAAGCGTGACGGCACCTTTGCCAACCTTATCTCTTCGCCAGCTCGTAATTAGGTACACAGGGGTGTGACTCCAATTGAAGGTGTCGCCATTGTTAGACTCTGTGAAAATATTAACGGGTGAGGTTAACGCCAATTTCCCTGTCTTTAATGAAATGCACAGAGCCCCTAATGAGGTAAACCACCGCTCCTTGATAGTACTTATTAGCCGAGTGGAGGGCACAAACTCTCACACTTCAATTTCAAACGCCTAAAAATAAATTAAATAAAAAAAAGAAAAATATAAAAACATGGAGCAGATGTCAAGGGGCCTTACATAATTTGAAGCGGGAAAACGAAACTAACTGTCTTGTTGACTTAAATGAGCAGAATGAAAGACTTTCGAGTGTGAGGAAAATCTTAACAGCGGGGAAGGAAGAAGTTTGTAGGCAGCAGATGCTGCAACAATGTGTGAGTGTGTATAAATGTGTGAGTGTGTGTGTGTGTGTGTGTGTACAAGTGTGACCTTTTCCAAATCACTGACAACAGAAATAGACAGTGCTATGAATCAATAAATTAAATTAGTGTTGAAGAGCGGAAATGACAGCTAGTTAAAATTAGCTGTCTGTACAACTCACTAGTCAGGCTGACATGTCTAATAACTAACCTCTGGATCTTCCAGTGTCAACAACACTATGGATCTACTGTAGCAAAGCATAAAGATCACAGATGCCCTGCAATTTGTCCTCCTACTATATACCCTATGGACACCAGGAGGTATTCATTATTTTCTATGTAATATGCATCAAATGTCCTTTAAAAAAAATGTAAACACATTTGACACTTGAAAACAGAAACAACGAAACCGGGGGAAACTCTGGCCAACGCAGCCTCTGAGGTCTCAGTCTCTGCTGGGGTTTTTTCTGTGTCTATGTGACGCACAGCTTCCTGGGGACGGGCTAGTCCAGGCTTAGCATTCCAATGACAGGTCCGAGGTTGCGTTGGCAAATCAAACACACTTGTGGAACAGAGGAAATCTTCTTTTCCGAGCAGCATGTATTATGGATGGACTTAAGAGATTAGACCAGGAGCTGCTTTACCTGCAGTGGACGCTGCTTGTCCTGGCTCTTTGGAGATTTCAGGCCACTGCCTGGCTGCTGCAAGAGTAATTGCCTTGCTGCTTGTAGAGCCTGGGAAGAAAGGAATGAACACAAGAGGAAAGACAGAGAGAGAGAGAGAGAGAGAGAGAGAATGGAAGGTAGGGGAGATGGGCGGGAGGAAGAGAGAGGCAGAACATAACAAAGTGTTAGATTTCCTGAGGATGACAGCCGAGCTAATTCACATTCTCAGGGACAAAACAGCAACCTCCGTCCGAAACCGCTGTCAAACATCACCTGGTACTTCCAGCAACACCCTCCGGCGTGGTTAACACCACGCTGGAGATACAACAGTTCACAGAGCCGTGATCAAGGATACAGTTTGTCTGGCGCACCCTCGGAGAAGAGGGTGGGTGGGGGAAAAAGAAAACAGAAAGAGCTGAGCGTCAGTAGAAGTGGCCTGTCTAGTGTGTGCTCAACTGAAATACGCACTTCTCTCTGCAAATTACTGCCACATTTCCATATTCAGAATACCAATGTGAAGCAGAGGCAGCGCCGAGTGAAGTGTAATTAAAGTTGACAAAATCAACATCAGATTACCTTTAGAGGGAATTCACCAGCAGCCCAGGTTTTACACTATGCAGTAAGGGTGCTTACGAGCAGAGGACGAGTGACAGAGTGGCGGAGAGACATAGAGAGAGAGAGAGAGAGAGAGAGAGAGAGAGAGAAACCTTTCCCTGCCTGATGAAATTGTTTCACAAAAGAAAAACATAAAAAATGTGATTCACATCTGTTTACACATGGCAGGAGGAATTAGAACAAAATCATACGAGGAAAATGTAAAACATTTGTCATCAACACCCTTTGATGTAGTTGCCAGATATCGAGATGATAAGAATCGGAGAGGCTGGGACGGGACGTGGCGTGATATATTTCTCTGGGGTTTGATGGGATTAGAGATCTCCACCACCACCACCACCCCGCCTGGCTGTGTGTATATGTGTGACGAGCAAGCTCCGGCATCACAGGTACGACGGCGGCTGGGCTAGCTGCTTCACTCCGATTCTTCAAGAGCAGACGGATGAAAGAGTCTGGCAGAAAAGAACATTGTGCACAGCTGCTGCTGCTCCACACAGCCGTATCCCATATCCTTAAGGCCCATAAGCATCAAGTGGAAGAGAAAACACACACACGCACGCACACACACACACACACACAACAACACAACAACTTCACAGGTGTTTCTTTTTTGATGAAAAAAGAAGAGGACGAGTAGGAGGAGGAGAAGCAGGAAGAAGAAGGAAAAAAAAAAAACTCAGATGGAGAGTGGCACTTCTTCTGCAGGAATCAGGGGTGCTTGTTTTATTTTCTGGTGCTTGCCAGTATCCATGACAACAGCTGCCTTGACAGGGCGTGCATATGGCGCGGCTCTGCCAGCTGGTGGGAACAATGTTTGAACTAGTACATTGGGATCCTGAGCAAACAAGAGGAGGAGACGGGAGAGAGAGGGAGAGAGAGAGAGAGAAAGGGATAGAGGGGGAGAGAGAAAGAGAGAGAGAGGGATAGAGCAAAGAGGAAGAAGGTAGAGGGAGAGGAAAGGGGAAGAGGGAGTGAGGCAGTACAAAAAAAATAAGAAAGAGAGATGGGGAAAGAGGGGAAGGAGAAAAAAAGTTGCCACGTCTTAACCCCAGGGGGAAAGCAGCCACCCCCCTGATCAATTATGAAAAGACAGAGCTGGGGGGCTGCTTGGAGTGGTGAGGGGTTCTGTCTGTCTGGCTGCTCAGGAGGAGCCAGGCTTTCTGAACTAAAGTAAACAAACACATTGCACTGGCGCTGGGTCCTAACTGCATTGATCTGTCTCCTTGGTAAGATGAGCCCAGTCGCCACCAGTTTCTGTGTGTGTGTGTGTGTGTGTGTGTGTGTGTGTGTGTGTTCTTACAGCAAATTTTTCAATTTCCAACGCTGCCAGATGTAAGAGGTTTTGTTTGTGTTTTTGAACTGACAGAAAATTTTCAAAACGGGTGGGAAATAAAGCGATGTTTGACTTTGACTGCCTGTGACTGAACGCACAAGACAAAACAACTTCGTAGAATGCAGACGCTCTGCCAGTCACTGCGTTGATTAAAACATGGCGGCCAATTAATCTAACTATGATTGGTGAATCAAAGTAATTACAAGGCCTATTGAGTCCCACACACAGTAGTTAAGGGGAAGGCTGGTTGATGAGTGCAGCCCAACGTAGCCGTCTGGAAGACATGTTTATCTATGTGTGAATCAATAATGACTCGCCGTTTTCTACCCAAAGTCAAGAGAGTCACTCGATATATCACACACGGTTACAAGTAAACAAGAAAGAGGGTTTTTTTTTAACAGCGCTTCCAATATCAATGCCTGGCAAATATCGGGTTGGGGAGGGGAGATGAGGGGTGACGGCTAGAAGTGGAGAGATCAACTCTGCCACGCTTATTAGAGAAGAAGTCTGGTCGGACTGCATAAGGTGTACTTTTCCAAACATAACACAGAGCTTATCAACACTGGCCAAACTTTTCCAGAGTGGTTTGTCATGCCGAAACTGTCTGTCACCTCTTCTGTGGAAGCGAGGTTAGCCAGCTGCATTTTCTGTGACGGTGTGGAAGGTAAGGAAAAAAAAAAAAAAGGCTCTGTCCCTTCACTTTCACTGGCTCACTGGAGTATTCAGCCATTACAGCAAAAAGCACCAATTTACGCCACCCACTTCCCACTCCACACAGACGGCAAGCTGTAGCCCATCTCAAAGCACAAAAAGTGCCAAATGCCAAGGAAAGTCATCAAAAGTTTGCTGAAGAGCTGGCACAGCGGACAAAAACACAGACGAGTGCAGGCGCACTGCCTATTTAACCTGGGTTGCTATGCATGGAAAAATGACATCCCCTGTCCATTAATGCACACATTGTATAAACAGCACAATGTGACACATTCTTGAGTGCTGGAGAGAGAGAGAGGCTTCGAAAAGAGCCGGGCCCTGCTACATAAATAACAAGGCACTCAGAGGCATATTTGATGTTGATATCCATCGCTGAGGGTGGAAAAGAGGAAAAAAAGAAGGAAGGGGAAAATAACACATGGAGCGACCGAGACTGCGACACGGGGATCCTTATGAAAATAAGATTCAGCCCAAATGGATCTGGTGTAATTGGTTTCAGATAGCGAGGTCAGGAGAAAGGCGATACAGGCAACTATTATCCGAAACGGACTGAGAAACAAGAATGTTTACACAGGCATTCCTCTTCTA
>OOFE01013825.1:0-15276 GCA_900323365.1 Monocentris japonica | reverse complement strand
GTTTCTCATGATCTTAAAGACATTTTGATCTAAAGGCTTATGCATAAATGCTTGAAATTAGTTTGTTAGACAAATATAAATAGTGAAGTTGATCCCTATTCTGAATTTCTTTTCAAAACTAAAATTTAAATTAAAAAAAGTTTTATTTGAAATGCACCCCCAATGAGTAGTTTTCATTTAGAACTTGAAATTTAAAATTTAGAGGTGGAGAATGTTGAAGATCAATGATTAAATCATTATTTTAAAAGCACACATAGTGATTGTGGCCTTTAAAAGTTAATTTGTGGAATTTCTTTGCTTGTTAATGCCTAATGCCAAAGGGTGGCTACTTTGAAGAATCTAAAATCTAAGATGGTATTGATTTGTTTAACATTTTTTTTTGGTCACTGCATAATTCCTTTCTTGTTATTTCATAGTTTTGATGATACTATTATTCTAAAATGTGTGTAAAAATAGTAAAAATAAAGAGAAACTCTTCTACGAGTAAGTGTGTCCAAACTTTTGACTGGTACTGTATGTGTTAGATATTTAGTGGATGTTTGTTTTTCCACCTTCAATAACATGTAAAACAAATGGGTAAAAGCACATTAATATATATATGATTACTGGAAGAATCACGACAATTTCCAATCACTTTGTTCAATATTTGTGAGATTATTTTTCATAAGCACACATTACAGTTTCAATATCTCATTTCCCATATCATCAAGAGGTCTCAAACCAAATGCCTTCATTCATTCATCTGATTTACAATTTATTTCTTGGAAGGTCATAATTGAAGTAAAGTACGTATTGTAAACGAGAGGGAGAATTTTTTAATTTGGTAAGAATATATTCTAGATTATATGGTAAGAAAGCTATTGAAATTTCAATGTTGTTGCCATGATTAATTAAATTCCTATAAAAATGCAATGCAAAATATAATAATTTTCATGAATCAAGAGCTAGCATGTCAACGATGAGAATGAATTTAGTCTGTGACCTCCAGTTCATATGGGAAACGAACTATTGAAGGTGTGTTTATACATCAGTAGAACATTTTTTCAAATATTGTGGTTGTAATTTTTTCTTTCACTTCCAGTAATCACAATATATTCATCAGCTTTACCAGTTACTGAAGGAGGAAAAATGAATATAATATCAAATATCAAGATAACTTTACTCACATGACATGACACTTGACATGACATCACATCGTCTATGTTTGGCCATTTACCCCCAGGAATATGAAGAATACACCAACATACAACAAATTGGGCCCAGAAATGTTTTTTTTATTGTTTTTTAAGGTAGATTTCTCCTTTTAAAGAAAGCAGATTCTGTGAGCCTTATTTGTGTGTGATGTGAGCGATCTTATTTTTGGCTGATCAAGTGCACTAAAAATGAATTTGATTTTAGAAAAAACAACGTTCTGCTCTTGTCGTGAACGATGTAGGCAGAATTTGGCATCTTCAACAATATAAACAAGGCACTATGACTGACTCACATCCCCGGGACATTATTGTCACTATTATACTGTGCTTCATATATGTCTTTACCATGACAGTATCATGGTATGATATATTTTGCTGTCCGCCATTCACCGGCCATACACGTAGCCCAGCCAAAAAGACATTGGAAGTCAGGGGTTTTGGCTCGTCCAGCCAAATGTGCCAAACACCTGCTATATATTAGGGTCGCACTGACCTGAAATCAGATGCTGGTTTGTAGCTGTCAAACTAACTAAACTAACTAATCTTTGTTAGTACCAAAGTGATAAGCAAGTGCCTAGTATCTGATTTATACCTCAAGATACTGCGGTTTACCCAGTGACCCTTGGAGTCCAGCACAGCACGTTGTATTTTTAAGTCGGCACTGACACATGTACACATACTCATAAACACGAGGGGCCGTAAGTCTATAAAGGTTGCCGTTTATGAGCGCATCCAGTCCACTTCCATTCATTACTTCCTGTATTTTTAGCTGGTTTCTCTGTCTTGTCTCTGCTCTTCGGGCCAGCCACCCTGTGCTGTGGTTTTTTTCAGTTGCCGGGTCAGGCCCTTTTCTCGGGAAGGCTCTGGCAGACGGTTGGAGAAAAAGATGGGGATTATCAAATTGTGTGTGTTTTTCTCTCTGTTTGTGTTGGCTTTGTAGACTTGACCCCATGCTAGCGGTACCTCGCTCTACTTAGACACAAAAGCTATGCTTTACTTAACACAATCAGACTTCATGTCCCTAAACAATTCCCTGGTGCCCTTTTTCTTATACTGCCCATGTATAGTTCACAACTTTTATTAGCAATGTTCAATCAGAAATAGGTTGGTTTTGCCATCTTTCTTTTTTTTTTTTTTTTTTTTTTTTAGAAATAGTCCAGGTAACATTATCCTTGGCTTATGTAGCACAGGCTTGCTACATAAAACAAAACACTTTTTACAAATCACTTAATAAATCAGGCCACAGTGTAAATCAACAGAAATCTTCTATCAGTCTTCTATTAGGGGGATAATTTTGCCTCCTTACTACTACTGGTGGGGCTCTGCCTAGTCTATAGAGTGGGGCAACAAAATAGTGAAGGGAAGACCGACTCTTTTAACTAACTCGATTCTTTCGGGCCATCCGATAGAAGTGAATCGATTCTGAATGATTCATTATGATTCACCAATAAAAATCAACAATTGGGTGATAATTAAGTCGATGTGAGGCTCAAACCCATGACACTCACCTTGAAGGTCTGATTCTCTACTAATTGAGCTAAATGATCAATGGAATTTCATGGTCTCGCTCCCTTGTCAAACCAAACATGCACATAACCGTATATACCACAACTGTAAAACACTAAATAACTCACAGGTTGATGACAATAATAATATTTATCGAATTATTTGCTAATAACTGGGATTTGTTGACTGTCGTACCTTTCTTTTCCATTTCAAATAGGTTAAGTCAATAATGATGAATAATGCTAGCTTTACTCTGCAAACCGCTATGATTTGTATCTTCATATAACCTAATTTACAAATTATTATAAAACGTTTCCACTAGTATGTCAGCGTAGTACTGTACATTCAGTGCTGTACTATACATGCATTACAGAGTATTGCCATTGATTTTATGTCATTTAGTGTGCTCTTGACTTTCTTTTTCTAATTGAGAGTTTTGTTGACTAATGGTAAATGTTAATTTGGGCTTATTGTTTACCCAATTACCAGTTCATTTATTGAACAACATCTTCAACGTTGCAAAAACTGTGTTATCAATGTGTGCAGATCGCTACATTATTACATTGGCCTTTTTCACGATCCAATATGGCTCCTTGTTCTGGCAGGTACATGGAAGTCTAGTCTCTCTCGTTCATCGGTTCACTTGATTCAGCAGCAGCCGGGTGAGCTGAAGGACCGACTGAGCCGCTCAGTGAACCGCTGAGCCGCTCAGTGAACCGCTGAGCCGAGTGAGCCGAAGGGCCGACTGAACCAGCCTTCGGTCCTTCGGCTCAGCGGTTCACTGAATGATTCAGTCTGTTCTTTTGCTCAGCGGTTCACTGAACAACTCAGTCCATTGTTCGGCTCAGCGTTTCAATGAACGGCTCATTCGGTCCTTCGGCTGAGCGGTTCACTGACTGAACAATTCAGTCAGTTCATCAGCTCATTGGTTCGTTCAGCAGCACCCAGCTCAGACAGACACACAAGTCACCCAGCATGCTGGAACATGAGTGTTTCCCAATGAATAAGTTTGAGAATATATGACTGATTATGACTAGTTTATGGATAATAGCCAGCTTTGGAGTTATTAGCAAGACAGGATCGGGGTAGTAACTTAAGAGTGATTATATGTTGTTCTCTGGAGCTGCTATAACCGCTGCTGAATCGATTCAGTTGCATGTGCGTGTCAAATCAACTCACTCGTTTGCGAATCGGCCATCACTACACCAAAAACGTGGTGCGGAGAGTGCTTCACACAGACACCGAATGAATGTCACTTGTTGCTTTTCACTCTTTACCTTGACACTTTGTACGCCACTTTTCTTCTATTTTTATTAAATTGTTACTTTATATTGTTTAATTCTTTATGTTGCTGAGAGGACAGTCAAAGTCTAAGCATTTCACTGCCAGCAACCAATACTATGTGTGTACTGTTACTGTGCGTTTGATAAATAAACTTTGAACTTTTTAACTTTATGTTGCTGAGTGAAATTAGTGAATTAAATCATTTTCTACAGTTGGTCAGTAGCTGCACGGTCTAGTTCACATTCTGGTTTGCCACTTAAGGCGTTATAGTATATCATTTGTTTTGGTCTAAATCAGGGGATGAGTTGTTTTGTTTTGTTTTTTTGTGGATTTACACATTGGTTTTGTTACATTATACATGGTAGAAAGTCAAGTGAACCATCGTTTCTCAACCAAAGCAACGTAGGAGTAATTATTTCCACAGGGCTAACCATTGAGGCACCATGCCGCCTCGTAGATGACCACTTGAATTGTTTTTTTTTTACTTTACATTTACATTTTTACATCACATTTTCCTCACATAGAATACACTCCTTTTAATTTGCATGGTTGTGTCCTTTATAAGATATAGCCGATTATGTGTTTTTTTGTTTTTTTTTTTTTTGTTTTTTTTTTTACTAGGAAATGATCATTTCATCACTGACACATCTGACTAATTTTGTGTTTCGATAATGTTAGCTTGGTAGCTAGCTAACCATAGTATCTGGTCAGCTAACCATCGCTATCTTGTTGTTAACACATCTGATTAGCACAACAGCTAACATTACGTGGCTAGCAGATCACCAAACAACAAAATGGGCCCAGAAATCAAGGTACATCGGCAATAGCAATAATTCTTGTTTTAGGGTGTGTTTTTTTTTTTTTAGATTGCGGAATTCCCAACTTCCAATCTAAATGTGTTCCAGTGCCGTTTGTATGATAAGTCTCTGAATTTCACAAGCCTCTAAAGGGGACCTACATCAACTACTACAGCACCATTAGTGAAGAGAAACGGCACATATCAGTGAACTAGTAACGTTAACGTTAGTAGGCTAATACTACATGCCAGCAAAGACTTCTATCGTAAATACTTCTCACATTAAGCACAAATCAATCGAATTGCATTACAAATGTAAACTACAAAGTTGTTTCAGCATGTTTTCATAAAAAAACAACATATCAAGTAAAAAATTATGCAAAGGGAATTCTGTTTGGTGTTCATGTTGTGCGCCACCACACTGCTGTGACGTCAGGTGTGTTTATATCGGCAGGGAATTCTGACTTGAATAACTGTTCTATTGCACTTTTCCGTGTCGGAGGTTGTTTTTTTTTTTTTTTTACCCCCGTGTTCCGAGTTCAATGGATTGCACCATTAGACAGAGTTGCAGTGCTGTTAGCGTGATTGAGCTTTGCCAAACAGTAGTGAGTTGCTCCCACTCTGCAATTGTTTGTATTGGACCAAACTAATACACAACACACACACACACACACACACACACACACACAGGACACACACAATTCAGTCTAGAGTCCTGACCCGTGACTCTCGAGACTCCTGGCCTTAGCAGCCTGTATTTCATATTTCATTCCTAGGTATCTGTTCATTTCATTTCAAATGCATTACATTTCAGACCTTTCCATTCTACCCTACCCCCTGCAATGCATACCATTGGCTTGAACACACTATCCCAGCACAGGACACATTCTAACCTTTGAATTGAATAAGCAGCTTGACCATAGGCATAGTCTCCAGTCATCATCTTCACTCTTGTCCAGTGATGAAGTATAGATGTGGCACCAAGCCTCTGGATGCAGTGCTTTCTCTCCATTTCTCCAGTGTAAATACTTCATCTATACTTCATCATGGATAGACAATAACCTGAAACCTCAGGGCGGAACCAGGACTGTGTATGACCTACTGTAAAATGAATAATGATGGCCCAGATATGTCCAGATCTCCTTAGATAAGAGACCTCACCTGGAGCCTACACACATTTTTAGCCCGGCTTCCTTTCTGTCCCTCCCTTTTGCCTTTTCTCTGATGTTTTTTTTTTCTCCATCGATTGTATGGCCTCGCTTTCCAGTGGACTCAAAAGCAGAAAGTTATTTGAGAAATGTTCATGTGTTTTACTTGTTTATACGTTTTAGATCTCTGAAGGACAGTGACTGTCTGAGTACCAGAACTGCAGCCAGGTACATACACACTCCTCTGTAGGCTGTGAGTGGTCTAGACTGAGACCAATTCACATATATTTATAGTAGTGATATACAGGGCAACATTTGTTGCCCAAGGAGTTGCAGCATTGTTGTATTGATTTGTGAGCAAGTGTTTGCTGTCAGGGCTCCTAGGCTTTGGAATGACTTGCCTGAAGAACTCAGGCTGGCAGAGCCAGTATCATCTTTTAAATCCTTTTTTAAAACTTTTACTCATTTTGTCCTTGTTGCCATGTCTGATATTTACTTATTCCTTTTGTTTTGCTTTTTATGGTTTTATACTTCACTGTTCTTTCTGTTTGAGCTTTGTCATTCATTTAATTCTATTTTTCTTGGTTGTGAAGCACTTTGTAACTTTATTTTGAAAAGTATATATTTATAAGATAGGTACTTCTTGTTGCCAGGAAACATCTGAATGCATTAATGACCCTGGGTCTTTTTGCTGTCCCTGGAAACATTGGCTATCTGCATTGCAACGACTTTTGTTCCTACCAGAAATATGCATACAGGTTGTGAAGAGTACTTAGAAAATATGATCTGTTATAGATTACTGATCACCTGCTTAAAATTGTAAATGGTAACATAATCAGTTGGATTAATCCAACTCAGTGACGTAACACGGTTCCTTCCACCTACCTTTGGAAGACTTTTCATAAACCCTTGAATATAAAGGGACTATTTATCCATTGGCATTTTAATATTTATTGTCCATATCTAAATGACTATTTCAAGTTGTCTAAAATTGTATTTATGCCTACAATACCAATCAAAATATTTTTTCCCCATTTTCGCCCATTCTTTTAAGTAATCCAAGTAATCATCTATTTTAATCATCAAGATTTAGTGATTTTATTGCTGTGCATTTTTACTAGCCAAAACATATTATAGTTTCCTTTTTTGTCACCAGATAAATGATATCCCAATACATGTATTCTGCTACACCCTAACCAGGAAACAGCACAGTGAAATCGACTGTTACACATTCATACCTCTAAAGACGCTTAATGATTACAATGACACTAAGTTGGTCCAGAGGGAAAGAAGGAATGGACGTTACAACATGAGCTCTATTTGAGCTGCTTTTAATCTGAAATTACAATTACATTGAGAGGTAGAGACTTGGTGTTCCACATGGTTATTATGTTTGCTTCCTGTTAAGATACAAGGCTGCATGTAATGTATAAAAAGTGTGAATAAAATGTTAAAGGGAAAGTTCAAGAATTTTACAACCCTATTATATTGATCACTACCCAAACCCTCCACCATTATAGTAGTTTTTCTTTCTTTGGCACCACCATCCTGTGTGAATTTGTTAGCAATGCTAGTGTGCAAAGAAGCCAAAGTGATATGAAAACTCTGAAATTCCTCTGAAAATTGCTTGCAAGCCCTGTCATACACTTTCATAGCAGTAGTAATGACAAGAATAAGTAATATAACTATATGAAAGGGCTTGAACCTCCCAATTTTAAGTGAAACAGTGAAGTCTGATCACTTCCAGACCACAGATGGCGCCTCCCTGTGGTCTTTAGGTACAACTGCAACTCTGCCGTCAAAATGTGCTGCGTGACTGCTCTTTGAACCTTTATTAATTGCTATACACATTTGCAAAAAACATACAATAACTATGAATGCAAAGAAAGCCATAAAGACAGCTAATCAAATTATAATATAATTTCTGTGATAATTCAATTACGCTATTCAAAATCCACATTAATAGAATTAGAAAAGCTGTTGTGAAAATGTTAGTCTGCACTTGCATAAATGTGAATCTCTTATGCCTATTTCATCGTATGTAGAACAACAAAATCTCTCCATCTTAGATCTACATCGTATCATTATGTTGGGGAAAATGCTCAGCTAGATAGTGATATAACCATGGCAACAGACACCTTGGCAAAGGGCAGGATGAAAACTTAGACATTATTGCCAGTCAAAGCTCCATTTTTACAATTGAAAATAAAACTCTACTGATCATTTTAACTGACTTGTTTTGTAACACATGGAAACTTCAGTATGGCTTTGAATAAAGGGCTGAGCAGAGGATCCCGATACATGTATTGTTTTAAATGAAGATGCTTTAGTACAATGTCCTATTCAAACTAACTAGAGAAGCAAATATACATTTATAGTTTGAAGTTTTGAAACTCTGATCGACCAAATGTCAATGAACATAGTCATCAATAGGAGTAATGTCTGGAGTGGGCTTATTGAGTGACACACTATGGCCCAGAGTGTGAAAACCTTCAAAACATTGAGGAAATGCCAACCCTGAGACTTGACCTAACCTTGCCTTGAGCCATGTGTTGATGAGTCTTCAGTGTGACTGAAGCTTCAAAGGCAATGCATCTCGCTAAGCAGAGGATGCTGCTTCGCCCCTGAACTGGACTCCAGAAGGACATTTTGATGGCTCTGAAAAGATTACTTGGCAGCCACTTGGAAGAGCTTTGACCACTGTGGAAGTGGCCAATACAGGAACTGTGACATTAAAGTTATTAAACTAACCAAAATAGTGTGTTTTCTAAATGTCTGGTCAAGAAAATCATGCATGGGTACCACAACAGCGGGAACCACACAAAGGAAATGACAGAAGGGAATGGACTTATAGTAGCTGGGTGGACTTACAGCTTCTCAGTAACATGCTTTATAAATCAGTGAATATTTTTCATGTGTTATTTGTATTCTTTTAAAGCCCCAGCATTGTACTCTATCTAAGAAACAGTGGAAGGACTTGAGAGTGTGATTGTTACCGGTGGGAGACCATTCATCAGTTTAATGAACAAGGTAAGAATGAACATCACACCAGAGGTCTCTAATTAAAACAATGTTAGCATATTTGGCCCTTTGTGCATCTCAACACTGTCACATACAACCAGTAATTGTGAGGACATTGTGATGGGTATAAATAGAGTTCCCTACTTAGTTTGCTGTGTTCAGACAAATGGAGGGAGTGTGATCTTTCCAAAGGCTGCCTGTGAAAACCTGATGGATGTACAAATTAACGCACAGAGGAGAGAAAAGTTGTAATCCTAAGCCTCGACTGTTATAATTACAGCTCTTTATTTCTCCTCGACAAACATAAAGGGGGATTTCTCTTACTCTCGTTCACACACACACACACACACACACACACACACACACACACTTCCCCACCCCCTCTCACTAAAAACCTTGGCGAGCTGGCATTAATTGCTCTGACTTGGATGCAGTTGCACAACAAGTGCTTCTCATCCTGGTATAATTGTGTCTGGAGGAGTTGGAGGGCATGAGAGGAAAAGAGAGGTTTACTGCTTACATGAGAGGCATTGTAATAGGTGTTAGGAGCTGAGGACAACGGCGACTGCATGATATGGTGGCGCACTCTGGTGGACAAACACTGAAACAAACGTTGTTTGAGCATGAAACAAATGTGTACAGAGCTGATGAATAGTGAGTGAATTCACTCTGGGCCAATATGCCAAAAGCATAATGATTGTGTCCTCTGGGTCTGATATCATAAGTCACATCTTGTAAAGCGCCTAGATGCCAACATCACTCATTGCAGCTCAGAAACACTGGGTGTGTCTTGTTGCAGTGCAGAATGGTTTGGGAGGACTAATTGGTGTCAGTCCAAGTGCACCTTTTCATTTGCTTTATAAACATCCATATCTGGGTATCGATCACCTAAAGTGGCATTCATTGTCCTCATTGAATATCATGAATAGAGGTGCATAGTGGTGGTGGATGGTGCGATGATCATGTTGTCGTGTCAGGACTCCCATCCTTCATGCACCACTGCTGTATCCATGTCTGTCATTTATCCTCCTCTGAATTGAGTCTCAGTGGAAAACATTGCCACTTACAATGGCTGCAGCCCTAATGTGCATGAGGACGTTGCCATTTTTAAAAAATTTCCACTTTCGCTTACATAAAGACTAGGGTTTGCTCATATAATGGGCAGTTATTGACCTTTTATTAAATGGCAGATATGATTCGGAGGTTATGATATGGAGGTTCCTCCTTGACCACAGCAACAGAAAAGTCTGTAAAACCTGCGATGAAATTGTATTTTCCTTGCACATTTTATGTATTGATTTCATTAAATTGTGTTTTTTTGTGGTGTGTCACCCTGCCTAAAGAAGCTGGTAACCTACCTAAAACCGTTTTAGTATGGGTTTTTAGTTTTGGTGTCCCATGCACTAAAGTTTTTGGCTTGAAAAAGGTCATTTATATATTTAACATTGGTACAAAATATTGGTACCAGCCTTCAGAAACCCATATCTGCTGAGCCCTAATTATGACTAGTCTTTAGTTCATGTAGCTGAAAATATGTACTTCATAAGCAGTATTTTTGAAGTGTCTTCAACTCAGTCTTTCTCACAGCACATTTAGACAAGAGGGTCCTTTAAAGACAGCAAACAGGAAATGCCATGGTCTGTCATCACACTATATTACTTACAGATGTCTAGGAGATGCAGGGCCTCTTTCTTCAAGTGGAAGAGAAGAGCCATCATGGTGGCTGAAGTCAGTACCATGTCTTTCTGCATGCCTGCCTTTACCTGATCTTCTTTCCCTCAAATTATACTGAGATAGACTTTCTCCCAGGGTTTTCAAGTTGTCAATATTTTGTAACATTACTGTATGGTCTCACATGTCAAAATGCTGGTGATTAATATATGAATTACCGTAGTGTGACCCCCAGAGGAAATGCATACATTTAGAGGTAAATCTCAGTTTGGTTGGACAACAAATTCTGAGCCGAATCAATAATAACGACATAATAAAGACAAAAACATGGCTTTCGCTAAACATGGGTAATGTTTATTTCGCTAGTGAGTTACCTAGAGGAGAAAACTGTCCCATCCTTGCAATTGATGTTTTGCTTTTTTGGGGGAATCCCAGTCAAGCCAAGCAGAGGGATGATATGGGGGGTTCTCCCAAAAGTGCTAGAGTTGTTGAGGACAGTCTGATTGAGCCTGAGGTACGGTACAGTACGTCAACATCAGAGCAAAGATGGTCACCCACAGGACCCAAGGAGGCCACCGCTAGTTCTACCAGAGCAGCAGGTTTCTCCTCAGACAAATGCACTTCAGAATGACAGAATCACAAGAGAGAAAAACAAAGATGTGCATTAGCCCGCGCTCGCCAGCTTGCTGCATAATCGTCATCTTTTGGTACACAAACAGATGCGGAAAGGAAGGGGACGGGTAGAGGGAGGATAAATCCTATGATTGGCATGATTGTGGCCATTTCCCCAATTAATTCATCCTACCTGTCAATCAACCACAGCCTCTGTCTGAGGAGGATCAGACAGCTGAATACAGATTCAAGTAAAATATTTATTTATACATGTCATCTTGAAATTTCTTCAGGAGGAGATTAAGCTCACCAATATCCCAAACATTTGAGGCATTAAAAAAAAAAAAAAAATACAAATAAGCCTGGTGAAATCTTCTGACTACTCTGGTTAGTCAGTTAGTTGATCACAAATATAATGAAAGAAGAAGAAAGTAGAGAGTTAGAGAGTTAAGGGTATTGGTAGAGGCTGTTCAGAAAGACTGAAAGTGCTTTAAAGAAAGTTTTCAAAGTGGGTTACGTTCTTTTTCTTGTGAGACAGGAACACTGGGGTTGATGTACGAGTCAACTGATACAGATGAGTCCATCTAGCTTCGTGTTCAAGTGTTCAGATACATTGCCATCTTCAGCGAAAGATTGTGAGAGCCTTTCCTCCTCGTGGTTAGGCAAATTATTTAAGGTCCTACATCATTAGTGTTGCAGTTCTAGATCTTGCTTGAAGGTTACTGTTTATTTCTATTCCGCTCCTGGCAAGAGACAAAAAAACAAAAACAGAGAATCACTGGATGGTATTAAAATGAACGAAAGACAGAGAAGTAACAATCATGAATAGAAGTTAAAAAGGGCAAACTCAGAGCTGCTTTCCTGGTCTGACTTTTATCTTACGGCCTCCATTCATGTGACAAATGTTAAGCAAAGCTACTCATTGTGCGCTTGATAGCTTACCGAGGGGAAAATCCAAGTTGAAGAAGTATTTATACCTTACTTAGGCACAAATAATGCAACAGATACAGTTGCACTCATGTCTGAGGTGAGGTTGGGATAATACTCAGCGGCACAGCAAAGAATTCTGGGGCCCCTGACTACACTACTGTGGGAGTAATGAAACCCATTTATGAAGGAAATTGTTCATGTCTTTACTCCTTAGAAAAGAGGTTTCAGATGACTGCCTTTGTTGTGATCATTTTAGTTCTTACAGCTTGGCCAATCTTGTTCTTCATCACTTACAGTATAAAGATACAATGCAGAATTAATTGAACATCTCCATTTGGGTATATTTACATATGCTCTTTGAATTTTTCCTTTTAATTCATCATAACTCAACACACAGGTCATAAAAAAACAAAACTACAAATTTTAGTCTCATAATACATGTAGCTGTCACATGTTGTCAGTCTTTGGATCAAAATCCCCCAGACAATAAATTTCACAGTGAAAGAATATATTACATCACTATGTATACAAAGCTAGTGAGTTTACAGTGTCGTCAACAGGGGTGCCATGCTGCAATTACAATCTGGAGCTCCTTTGGCTTGTTTTTTTTAAACAGATTTCCTATGGAAGGGACTTTTAAATCTGACAGGACTTCATCCATATCTGGTAAACATGTGGCAACTTTCTGGTGGCACTGACAGACATTTGAAGCCAGGACCATAAAATCACCACCATAATAGTTTGCACAAGCTGCAAATTCAACCAGTAAATTTTCTTTAACATGGTACCACAATAATAGTGGTACCATTTATGATGCCACTATGCCTGAATTACTTTGATAAACTGATAAAAACAACACAAACCATCCTGCAGGGATAATGATTAACTTTTCACAAAAAAGACTGCCCATAAAGTACCCATGAACCCTTCTTTTCCATGGAAGGCTCTTCAGATGAAAACAACTTCTAAGCTGAGAACCACATAACTAAGACTCCTTTGAATAACTTACTTTTTATGCAGACCTTCTCACTGCTCCTGGAGTGATTTTTATAAACTGACAGGAGAACTAATCAATCATGGTGATGATACCCAGAGTTTTCACAGTTCAGTGTTCAAAGAACCAGAGGGAGAGACAGTGAGCTAGAGAGTATGCACTGTAAGAAAGAGAGAGAATGGGCTCAGCAGACACAAGCTATCCACTAACCAAAATGTTCAGCTATGTTTACACTTGGGGCATGAGACTGCAGTCACTACTTTCAGCTCGTAGTAATAAGTCTCACTCAACCTAAGATAAACAGAAGCAGACCTGTATAATGCATACTCAAAACATCTCTCAAATAATCTCTCATTAAAGAAAAGATGAGTTCAAAAAAGTAAAACTGAAAAGTCACATTCCTGAATAAAATAAAACAGTATCGAAATCTATGTTGCCCAAACAACAAAAAACATGGAATTCAAAATAACCTGGGGATATAATAATCTTCATGGACTAATGTCACTGAGACTTGAGGCTTGGCTCTTTGTCCCATTTTCCAGGTGGAACAGTGTTCTCTTTGAGGGGTTGGTGTCCATGTCAGTGGTCTGGGGAAGGCCCAGTGAGACCCAGCCCCCCAGTGTAACTCTATCCCCAGCAGGGCTGCTCAGACTGGGGCTGGGACTCAGGGGGTCTTAGGATGGACAAAGCCCTCCACAAAATCTCAGTCCATAGAGGAATTTTTCACTCAGCAGGGTTGGGGGTCAAGTCACTCTCAATTCATTTGGAAATGTAAATTGAGACTGCATTTCACATAATAATGATAAAGACTAAACTTTGTTCTCAATAACTCCTCATAGATGGGGTGTAAGGACCAAAGGACTCTCTTCAGCTTTTGATTTCTGGGAAAAAAAAAAATCCTCTGCCTGAATTGATCTCAGACCTGCTTTTCAAGTTATGACGCTCCTTCCTTAATATAGCAGTAGCCACAGAGCTTACTGGCATTCACATTAACATGCCACAAGCTTCCATCTTATATCCAGAAGACAGAAGAAGATACCTTCAGTGAACACATCTCCAAATTAGGGATGAATGCTAATAAATTCCCACAACATTTAGAGCCAGAGTTAGCTTAGCTTCACATAACATCTTGGGAAGGTGTTTTAGTGCAGGCAGCTGGACTGGTTTGATGCCACTCAAAGCGCGAGAAGGACAGGCAAAACAATGAAGAACAATTAACCTTGTCAGATGAAGGAGGGTGAGGCCTCAGTTAGGCCGATCCTGTCATGTAGGAGGTCAGAGCTACAATAGCAGCACAGCGCAACGCCTGCACAACGCAGGATGGAACAGGCTTTCTACTGACAGGGTGTTTTCAGGAGGCTGAAAACACTCACTTGAAATATTTATGAGAAAGTAACCCAGTGCATATTAACAAGGTCAAGAGCAAAGATTCAATACAGCATCAATGGTGCACCAACAGTGGGAGAGGGGGCAAAAAGAGGGAGCAGGTTGTGGGGGTTCTCTAAATGCAATTAGATTAATATAGGGATGTCTCTAGCAATGGATGCAGCAGACTGCTGGCTACAAAAACATGTTCCTGGCTGGTATCTTATTCCACAATAGTAAAGTATTTTGTACAAATACTACCATTTTTGGTATCGCTATTATTACCACTGCAACATACACTCACCGGCCACTTTATTAGGTACACCTGTTCAATTGCTTGTTAACACAAATAGCTCATCAGCCAATCACATGGCCACAACTCAATGCATTTAGGCATGTAGACGTGGTCAAGACAACTTGCTGAAGTTCAAACCGAGCATCAGAATGGGGAAGAAAGGGGATTTAAGTGACTTTGAACATGGCATGGTTGTTGGTGCCAGACGGGTTGGTCTCAGTATTTCAGAAACTGCTGATCTACTGGGATTTTCACGCACAACCATCTCTGGGATTTACAGAGAATGGTCCGAAAAAGAGAAAATATCCAGTGAGCGGCAGCTGTGTGGACGAAAATGCCTTGTTGATGTCAGAGGTCAGAGGAGAATGGGCAGACTGGTTCGAGATGATAGAAAGGCAACAGTAACTCAAATAACCACTCGTTACAACCAAGGTATGCAGAATACCATCTCTGAACGCACA
>OOFE01013823.1:0-11497 GCA_900323365.1 Monocentris japonica | reverse complement strand
CACTTCTCTAGGATTGTTCCTGCCCTCGACCTATAAGTATAGATAAGGTGGCACATGTTTGCTCACCTAGTTTGTTAAACTTTTCAAACCAACAAAAGATAAAATTTAAATTCCAGTAGGATAGTAGGATAAGAATTCTTAAATTGAGAAGCATTCCCATGTAAAATTCACACCAAGGAGAATCTCTGCATCATTTTTTTTAATGATTTTCTGTCATTTACAAGTTTTTGTGTGAATTTTCTCAATATGCAAATGAAAATCATTTAGTTACAAAAACAGATGTAATTATTAATTCTGAATCCTTCTATTGTCTTTGTAGTTAATTTACTTATATCTATGCCTCACTACTGCTAATTTCTAAATGATCTTTTTTAATTTCCTGAAAAGCTGTTCTTACAAAATGAGCAAATATACCTTAGAGCACAGTACAATGTTCTTATGATATGAGGTTTGTTTTTTTGTCTTTATTTTCTTATCTCTTCTCCTTCATTTCTTTTAATAATATGATCCACACTTGTCATTGTAGTTGATGTTCTTGGCTAATAATAATAATAATAAACATTTATATATCACTTTTCTTACACAAAGTATAAAGTGCTTCACAATTAAAAGAAAAACACATACATAAAAAAGCAAACATAAAACTGAAATTAAAAATTGAATGGAGGTCGATAAAAGTGAGTTTTCACTTTGCTCTTAAAAGAAGATACAGAGTCAAAGGAACCCATTTCTTTTCTCTGCAAATTGTTTAGGTGCCCTAATTGCAAAGGCTTGATCACCTTAAGTCTTTAATCCAGCCTTTTGTATTTATATCATTTTACAAAATGTTGACTGTTCTTTGTTATTATTTATCAGTAAACTTTGAAAAATGTCAATATTTATTATGATGCCTTGTTGAATCATAATAAAAAAAAAGTTACACTGTTAAAAAAAAAATTCACCTTCTATGACTCAACAACAAATGCATTCTATCTCCCATAGCAACGGAGTGTGGACATTCCATCCCACCAGTTCAGTAGTGTCACAGGAATCTAAATCTAAGTTTTAGTGTTCCTTAACCCATTCTGTCGCTTCAATAGTTACTTCTGAAAGAGTTCCTGAATATGCATGGACTGGATAGAGAAAGGAAGAGACATCTTTAGACCAATTTAAAACATTTTACATTATGATTAAGCTGTGCATAAGAAGTTAATGAGAAGTTCATATTTTCATTCCCTTAAAATCAGCACCCTGTGTACAAAACAGGGTCTGAAATTCTGCCAAGACACAAAATGCTATATAATTTACAAGTAAGGAGTGCTTGTTTCAGGCACAGTCTGAAATCAAACACCAAATAAATTCAGTTGAAGTGTCGTGCTTTATAACCACTTCCAATCACTTCCACGTCCATGTAGAGAAAGATTATAGTCCAATTTATGAAGCTCCCACAGCAGAAGAAACTGCTGACTAGTAAATTGGTAATTTGAAGGGTATTATCACATGAAACTAAATCTTTTGACTAAAAACATAAACATTAAAGGCTGTATCCCAGTTTCTTTGTCCGAGCTGGGAAGTGAATGTCAACATGAAAATGACAGATATTGACTTTGATGTTTGAGGCCCTCAAAGGAGATACACCTGCTGTCACGGCTGAGGGAATTCTAGTGCTCAACACCAAAGAGATGAGAAGCAATACAAAACACTGTACAGTAGGGCAGCACACTAATAATGCATGTGATTATTGTAAATTTAATTAATTCAATAATTTTCTCTAATCACTTAATCCTTCTCAAGGTCGCGGGGTGCTGGAGCCTATCCCAGCATACACTGGGACGCCAGTCCGTTGCAATGCCAACACAGATGGACAGACACGTGTTCATGGGGAGAACATGCAAACTACAGAAAGAAAGGACCAGAGATCAACAGGAGTCCTCCCCATCTTAAGCCTGAACTGGATGGTAACCTGATCCATACCCCTGTTGTGAATCGGGCTAGAACCTTCATCACCCCTTATAGCAAGATGTCCACCCTGGTTGGAGAACCAGCACTACCCAACCATTTCCATTGTTTCAAGCACACTGGTTTCCCTGGCCATCCTTAATGAGGTCCCTGCCACCACTGTGTTGACCAAGCTAGAGGCCAAGACATCCTGGTCCACAGAGGGGAAGGAGAAGGTGGAAAAATCCTCTCACAACACATCAGGGAGGATTTATTCAGTCGGTCAACAAGTCCTTTCACACTACAGTGAATGGCTACTTCCATCAAGATGGTCTGAGGCGTGAAGGTCAGCAAGTTCAAGAAGAAGCGTGTCTGACATGGACTAGAATTTTCACAAAAAAATAAATTCAGTGTTGCTTTGTTGTCCGTGTCAATGATGCGTTTTAGCTGTACATGCTCAGCTTGCCCTCACCAAAAGCTATTGTTAACGTAGGACAGAACTTGCTATCGGATGGTCACAATACAGGTCATACTGTATTGTATACCAGTCATGTAGAGGCAAGAATTGCTCAGTCATTTTTAACAGTACAAGAATGTAAAACCTGATATATTAATTGACTCTTACAGGGTCAATACCTTGTGCAGTAGTAACAAACATCATCTCCCTGCTGCAGTCTAAGAAAATACTATATCCCCTACCTACCAAAGCCTCAATTCCACCAGGTTAGTGGTAGAAAAGACTGACCAGAGCATTAAGGAGAACCAAGAAGATTTCTTCTGTTCTCTTCATCTACTTAATGAACCTTTCGCTCTTTTCTTTTCTGAAAGCTGCTGGGATTCATGACAACCAAGAATGTGTATACATCTGCTCACGGTGCAGGTAGACCCTAAACCAAGGACGACTCTACTAGCAGAATTGGTAGAGAAAATAATGAGGGGAGTCTAAACTGTTCCCTCTGCTCTCTTATGCCTCACCTGGAGATGTGCCATGTGATGTCTGCACAGTAAGAAAGCAGAGAGCCCTCAAATCCCTTCTGGTGTGCCTGGCTTCTCGTTGTGAGACTCATCTCCAGTCACACAGCAAATGCCCTGCCTTTAAGAGGCACACCTTGTTAAAAGTCTTTGAAAACTGCAAGAAAAGGTCACAACAAAGTCCCGGAGGTTTTCTGTTGCACTGATCAGAAGTGTACCTACCATCTGTGCCCTATGGATGTACTTAAAGGTCACAATAAAGTCTCAAATGCAATATATAAAAAGGGTCCAGGGAATAGTCCTAGTCTCAATAAGTTTTATCTTATAATTGCCAGTGGAATGTCCAGTTATTCTAGATGGCAAAGCAGTTTTACTGAGAGTAATATTACAACTATTAGCACATATTTTGAGGAATTTGCAGGGAATGTTTCAGGTAACTACACTCACTTTCCATGTAAAATGCTTTAGGGAACTAAGGAACTTCACCACTAAAGTCTCTCCCCTCAAGTTAAGTCCCGAGCTCATTCTCCGCAAAGTAGTTATTCAAACCACCCGATACCTCATGATGTTCCATAGGCTATGCCAACATGCATGACAATAAAGATAAATGGGAAACAAAATAATTGAGTTTCATTTAATTCAATTAATAACATTTTTAGCATCTCTCGCCATCATTAGCAGCTTTTCACCAGCACGGCCTATCTTGTCCCCTCTCATCCTCCAGAGCTGGTATGGTAAGATAAGAGAGAAACTAAGATAAATGAAGGTGAAATGCCACAAGATCTCAACGATGGTGAGCTGAGATTTTGCATATACACTTATACAGCTACCTTTAGACCAATTCAATGAACTGTAAGTATTGATATTCTCTCTATGTATTGCTTCTCCCTTTTTAGTGAATTCAGTGGATGTTCAGACAACAGTAAAAACAGTAAACAGAGAGGGTCCTTGTTGATCAAAGTCAAACAAAACCTAAATTTTTCATCTTCAATTGTTAGAATAATCTCCCCTCAGTCTACTGGCAATTTAGTAGCCATAATAGTTGTTGTATATCTGCAGTAGAAGCAAGAAAAATAAAATAAAATGGGGTTGAAACATGAGAATGAAATGCAGCGTTGCACTTCGACAAGCTTCAAATACACTTTATTTACAGTAAAGTGATTCTAAGAAACAGTCCAACATTTTTAAAACATTTTGTCAATCTTGTCAATCAAAAATGCAAATGCAATTATTATACTCAGTATACTCAATGGTTATTAAAAATAATGTGATAATTACAAATGAAGAGAAATTGGAGTTGGAGCAGTAAAAGCAGTAGAGTATATAGAAGAGGCGCTACAGGAGAACAGGTTCTTCAAAGGAAGATCTCAGGTGGTTTTCTTTGATTTCATCTCTGCTCTGTTCTTGTCCCAGATTACCGTTGGCTCAGAGTGAAATAAAACACACCACAAAGTGTGTGAAAAAATATACTTTTAGTTAGTTCTATCTATAACTATCTTGATTAGGGAGGAACAGGACGCTAGCCTGGCCATATCTTTATCATCCAGAGAGGTTTGCAGAGGGTTTAACTTGTCACTCTTACTGGGAAGGGGACAGGAGAGAACCAGAGAAATTCACGACTACGGATATTATGAAATGTCCTGGAGTTTAGATAATTGATAGGGTGATCATAATTTCAGACGCACAGTTGGCATGGCGATCCTCAGTCCTGTAGTGTAGGGCTGTACCTTGATTACAGGGAAGACAATCTGTCTTTCAGCAGCGTCTCTTCACACCCTGAGTCATTCAGCCCCTCTATTGTGTCGACGTGAGCATGATGAATCCAAACAAACTTCACTCCAGAGGGCATCAGATTAGCAAGGTTCCCCTGTGGCTTTCAAACCCTGCTATCACAATAGTCAATTGATTATACTCTTCTGCTCACACAGGAATCTTAACTTGTTCGGAATTTGATTCTTGTGCATTTATGGATATTTGAGAAAGTATAGATCCAAAAACCTAAAAATATCAACCTGAAATGGATATAGGAGCTTGAAAGGTTGAGGAAATGAATGCAGTGAATGAGCTCTATTTGGAATTCACATCATTTAAGGTGCCATATTTTCATAGTTTTCATGATGCTTTGCAAATGTAGTTTAGCTAAAAGAGGAATTTATTGAATGAATATGAAGACTAAGTCCTCAGAGGCAGAATAGTAACAACACTGGACCCTGACTGACTGATAGCACCAGCTCCTCCCTCTCCTTCAAATGAGATAAACCTGCTGAATGGAGGCTTTGCAGTTCAAATGCTGCAAACTGGCCTGATTGGACAGATTACAGTAATTCTTTCGTGAGAAGAGAGAGACAATCAGGACCAAGCCCATTCTTGAAAATGCAATAACTTTAATAAAATCAAATTACAAATCAAATCAATCAAATAACAAAATCAAATTTGGACAATGTCTTTATTAAGCATCTTTAATCATATATGTATATAAATAGAGGGGGGGGGCAGCTCTTTTGGGTGCATATCCTTAGGATTTTGACCACATTGCAGATGGTCACCCCTAGGCTGAGGCTGTGTGTGTGAGTCCTGTGTGTATGTGCGTTTGCTTTAAAAGTGAACTTCATCAGTATTCCAGTCACTCCAAGGGAATTAGCTGCCAGAACACTGCTTTTTCTGCCAACTTTGATCCCAGCGCTCTCTTTAGGGCCAGTAAGGTAGACAACAAACCACGCTCGTTATAGCTTGTTAATGGACCAACAAGGCCCGCCGCCTCAGGCAATGTGTAGTGGGGGAGTGCACGCATTGGAGTCCATGAGTCTAATATGTATGTCAACCTCGCTTTTAATTGAACATGATATGAACAAGCTTTAATGAATTTCTGTAAAATTTGAACTTACTTCAGGTCTTCAGAAGCCTTTGCTTGGATTAGTGGAGTTTCTACTGAATGCCCAAAGACAGCACCTTCTGAACCTAGTAATAAAATTCACACTTTTACGATGACATTTTATCAAATTGAAAGCCCACACCATGGCACGTTTACCGTTTGGTCATTCTGCATAGATTTCCATTTCTAAAAGACTATTATCAATTAAGAGTGCGGCACATTTTACCTGTGACGGTGAACTTTTCTGTTCTCATGCTGACCTCCTCCTCGTCTGCAGCGAAAAGCAGTCTGCCTCCTTCCCTGCTGCGCACCTCCAGCCTCTGACACTGGGCCTCCACCGCCTCAGATCCTGTAGAGAGTGCAGCCCAGGTTGGAGCCCTGGGTCTCAACTGTGCAGCTAACAGAGGCATCAGCATGACCACCACTAAACACATCCAAAGGCCTCTATACGGACAATTACTCTGACGGACAATTGCTGAATTGAGGTGCTGGGAATGGGATTGCTGCTAAATCGTGGCTCTGTCTCTCTTAAAACTATTTGTATGTGTTTGCTGAGGCCTCCTGCATTCACATTCCATATTCTATATACCTATATAGTCCGTGGAGTGCTTGCACTGTAAATGAAAAAGAAAGGTTGAATCAGCTATTCTTTTATAATTGATGGAGGTAAACCAGTAATCGGTTCCACTGGACTAGACTTCGGTGTTTTTCCAGATGTGCATGTAGAAAATTTAACATCTCTCCCTCCAATTAATCCACAAGAAGCGACGACTAAGGAATTTAATTATCCTCGCCAGATTTCATCTTATTTTGTACAAAATGCATTTTCTACTTAATCAGACACTAATTTTCAGGGGAAGGTCAAGCATGACCAAAAAGTGTCATATCACAAGCCTTGTCGACTCACCATCAATTCTCAACTTATGCCGGATAAAATCAATAGCTATTAATGTCAATAAGCAGGTCATTTGCTTTCCAGTGGTCATTAATCACATGAATGACTTTGGTAATTTGGACTGACTGATGGTTAAACTTGATGATAATAAGAAGAATCCATTGCCCTTTCAATACGTGCTTCAAAAGGTTAATGTCTCGAAAAAACAACCCAGTGTCTCCGCAGGCACGGAGACGATTTGTGATGAGTCAAAGACAAATTGTTGCTCTAATCTTGATTAAAGGCATCAATAAAATGAGATCGATCAGGCAATTTACAGTAGCAGTCAAATTAAACTAGACTCTGTTTTTACTAAATGAAGGCCAAACATACAAGTATAAATAAACATATAATCCAAATGTTTAATGTGTAATGGCTTACAAAGCAGATGCATAGGAATTACTGTAAACTCACCCACTGTAAGCTGGCCAGTGAGTTGGCCTTGGTTGTTTCGAGCATTCAACGTTACATTCTTTTCCGACCGCAAGACCAACAAGCTGTCCTGGGGAAAGCATGATGGGGAAGGAAGAAGAAAAAAAAAAAGGAGAGAGAAAGAGAAAAGAGAGGAAGAAATAGTATGTTATATTGTGTTATTATGATGTTCTTTTGTGAGGGGGAGTTCACTGCTTTAAATCCCTAGGTTTAAATGGTCAACTACTGCACAGGTGCCACTGAGCAAGGCACTTAACCGCAAATCGCTCCAGTAGAATTGACTGTTGATGCACCTGGCAGCTCCCAGGTGTGTGTGTGTGTGTGTGTGTGTGTGTGTGTGTGTGTGTGTATCTGCATCAATGTGCAGCAGTTCAGTGTAGCTCAGTAAACCTTCCCTGGATCCATACAACTGAACTACATTAAGACTAGAACTAATAAAACAAATGGCTTCGATGACTAAGAGTGAAGTGATGTGTAGGTAGAGGTAGTCTAAATAAGTATGTTTTCCATCTATGATAGTAGATAGGGAGCGACTGCAGTCCATCGCATGGGACGGAGTAGTACCGTGCGCTTGTGTGTGTACGAGTTCACGCGAGTGTGTATGACTTTGCGTGACTTGGAGCTGCCAAGTTTGCTAGGTGTGTAACTTTGCGGAGGTCATATAGGTTGTTTTCATTCCCTGCGTGCTTCCTTCCAATATTAATGCCCGTCATGAACAGAGTTTCTCCAGGAATCACTGTAGCATGAGGAAATTTCAGTTCTCGATTTGAAGTATCGCTTTAAAGAGTTTACAGGTCTTAAACATTTTCCTGAGGGGCCATGGCTGAGATGCCGTTGCTCCCCTGAACACTTCTTTGGGATCACATGAAAGACTTTTTAGTCATTGCGCCTCTTGTGGAAGGTCAAGTGCAGATCAGAGTGAATGCACATAAATAGAGCCCGTTGTTGGAGGTGCAGTGGGCCCTGTCAGACTGAAAAATTACCATGGCTGCTGTAAGGAAGGATGCTTCCCTGCATACAATGAATAACATCAAAGCCAAAGGCAAGACTACTCTAACAAAGTAGTTTTAAACAAAGCAAAGTTGTAAGATGCTCCCATCTTGCTGTGAGTGTATGTCAAATAAACTGCAGGCCTTTAAAGCATAGTTGAAGGTATAATCCTAACTAAACTTAAAATATTTGAAAGCTGAATTCTCTTTTGCTGTTATGGTGCAATCTCATTTACCTGAACTGCATCCTAACTGACCAAACACACATCATGAACACATGCCATGAGGTGAATCTATTCTGGTGTGTTGTCATTTTCTTTGATGAAAACTATAATTAAAAACCTTTCTAGAGCAAAATAGATGCTACAGGGCATTTTGGAACATGACTGCATGCATTTTTTATATTTTGGAAATAATATTTCATTAATATTTCAATGCATTACTGTTATCCAAATTTAATTGGATTGCTCTGTTCCAGGGATCTTCAGATTACTGGGGCACTGCTGCAGTGTGCTCAAAACACCCCTGATTTTGAATCATTTTAGCCCACATTCATAATGTAATGTTCCAATGGTCTTTGTCATGCTTATCAATACAAGTAGACAAGCCTTGGTGAAGGAGAGGCTTCACTCCAATGAATTACACCTGCATCTGATGCCATTTATAGACCAGTCAGGGTCCCCAGAGACAATAGTTACAGCCAGCAATGTGAATGGCTGAGAGCTGATTAACTATATCTGGGCACTGTGCTGCCTGATACCACACTACTTTTCAGACTGAGGCAGGAAATTCAAAATGAAGATTCAATTTCAGGGTTCTCACTTAATTTCAAATAGTCATTTACGGTGTGACAAGTGGGAGAACGTCCATAAGGGAAACTTATACTTCGCTGTGTGGCAGTTGAATGTTGAAATGACCACATGTGAGGCGAAGAATATCTGCCATTTCCTTCATCACACCTCTATTTTAAATACAACATACATGCATGCATGCATCCTTCTTACTTACATACATTTCACTGCTGAGCAGCTTTAACAGTGTTACCAATGTAAACAGCATGTGCAAAGTTCACAGCTATCAATGCCAACACACTACTGACAGCATTGATTCAGCTATTAAAGTTATTGCCAGAAAATAACAAGGTGGCTTTTTCTACAAATAACGCTGAAACTGCTCATTTGGGATTCACTGATTAAGGCTTCAGATTCTGATGGAGCTTCACAGCGTAAGCAGTGAAAAGTAATGCTACTCACACACTGCAATACTTTTTATTACACCAGATTCACTGAACAACAGTTTGGGTTGAGCAGACGGAAAAAAATCTCATGATACTGGTATTAAACTTTCATAAGACGTCTCCAGTGCACTACTGTGTCCAATGCTCTTTGTGGTAATGGCTTATTGATCAATGGTGGTTATCTGACTGAAAAAGGGTGCCGTGCACTGTGGTGTAAACTCTCTACCATTCATTGGATAGCCATAATCCCTGCTCTCTCAGTGCTTGACATATTTCCTCAGGTGAGAAATATTGAGTGACCCACAGAGATTTTTGTCCTGTGAATATCTCTCTGGTGCCAGTAGATAAGGGTGCCATTGCACAGCCCGTCTGTAAAACAAGACAGTAAAAATGTCTGCGGGCGGTATTGCACCACCACCGTTTGCCCACAGTGGGGAATGAAATACTGGCTTTGTATAATGTTCGGCTTGGGCGTCAGCAATGGCCTTAAGGTGTTTGCTGTGTGCTAAGTGCACCACTGTTATAGTTAAATAAATGTTCAGCCTGAACTCGAGCATCAAAGGCTCTGAGTAGGCAATTCTAACTTGTTTCTCAATCTAGTGTAGCAAATCGCACCCACCATCTAGCCACTGCCTCCATCGACATCCTTCAAAATCGAATCTACATGGAACTCTAGCTTCCAGTGCTTGAAATTGCTTTCTGCACCATGCCTAATCACTGAAAAGGGAATGATCCAACTGGGTGTCTATGAATCGTGTGGGAGAAGAAAATTTGGATCAACTTTGTACTGAAGCTGTGTTGGTTAATCTACTGAACATCAAAGGGGAGAAGGAGGAGGGAGGAAGCAGAGGGGGGAATTTATCGCGTGGGCTTGATTGGAAATCCAGCGGGGGACTCTGGTCCCTCTGTAATCGTCTGTAATCTCCTGTAGGGTTGTATGTGGACTGTGAGCAGCTGAGAGGCAGCCTATTACCCATCTCCTGCCGATGGGAGCCCCTGATAGCACACCGTTGGAAGATGGCAGGAAATGAGGAGGAGGTAGAGAAGAAGAGCACACTGGACAGAGAGTGAGAGAGAGAGAGAGAAATAGTAATCTCTCCAACCCAGGCACCATGCAGGCTACATCAAAGTGCCTTCAAGTCAGAGCCTCGGAGGAAAGTTGGCCTTTGTTGTTAATAAATTGATCATACTTCCTCAACACTGAGGGATCAATACCGGCTCGTCAAGGTGTTTGGTAAGATCTTTTTCCAAGCTTTAAGCATATGTTACAGTTGATGGTAGATTTTCTAAGTTCACGGGTGCCACTCTGTATTGATCGACAGGCACCTTGAGGTTAGCGAGAAGAGCAATGGAGCAACTTACCCCTCTGGACTGGATCTCATTCACATAGAGAGGCAAGAGGAACTCAGAGATTCCCTCCAGGCGAATCCCGTCTTGGTTCAGTTGGAGGTTTCCCATTCCATCCTACAACATGATCACGGATATCACAGGAATAAATACAGCAGTTTGCATTACTGCTCCCATCCTATATTGCGCTGTGCATTAATAGCCATATCAGCGATGTGATGAACAAAAAAATGTATTATTAACCTCTATTAACCTCCTTGCAAAACTTCATGATTTTAGCTTATGTGCCATGACTTCCCAAAGGCATAAAATAATTGAATCTCCTGTCCCTGAACTGCATTAGACTGGGCAATAGCTGTTGTCTATTATTGCTGGCACTCCAGACAGGCAGGTGGACCGGCAGTGTTGAATGACAGGGCAGAAGTCGGACACCGAGGTGATAATGGTATAGACATTCAGTACTGTCAGGGTGACAGCCTGGGTGCAGTGGGAGGCAGACTGAGTAAAAGCGTGGCTAATGTGGCAGCTATGGAAGTGACAGTGGGGAAGAGTAACCAAACCAAAACCGAATTCCAGATTTACATTTCCGCAGATTTACTTTGTTCTTAGGACTGATGTGCAGTTTTAAATAAATTAGGTTTGGTACTACGCCCGGACAAAAAAGAAAACTAGATTAAAATGAACACAGCCACTGTGTGCCTTATCTTCCCAAGTGAAGAAGTCAGGGCCGAATGAGTCAAGATGGAATATAGGAAATGGATGATGTGTGTATATATATATATATATATTTAAGGATT
>OOFE01013822.1:3364-14021 GCA_900323365.1 Monocentris japonica | reverse complement strand
AAAATTAAAAGGGGATGCAATATTCGGCAGGGCTTTTTTTTTAACTGCCGAGAAATGCACCCCTCTTTTCTAACTCCATAGAAACATTTGGCAACTCAAAGTTTCCTTGGTTATCGACAAAGGTGCAGAACTCATAAAACAGCACTTACGATGTTTTAGGAATCATTAGGGTCTTCTGGTAAATTCGGCATACGTGTAATCCAAGAGGTAAACGTTATCACTTTATTTCAATAAAACATTTTTAGAATCGGTTCACACTGCTGGCATCTACCCTTTACGGTTTATTTCGGTGGGAGAAGGCAGTGACTGAACCAATTTTAAAAAAGATGTTTGATTGAAATAAATGTTGCTTGGGGTATTAGACGTATGGCGAATTGAAAAGTAGCTCCTAATGATTCGTCAAGGCATGGCCATACATGTATGTGCTTTACAAATAACTAAGGCAACACCAAACTGTCAGATACGGAATTGTATCGGGGCTAGCCAAGCCACAAAATAAGCGCATAAATACAACAGAAAATAGAACAGCTGCTCCATGCTAATACATTAAGAAACTCTACCTGTACACACTTCATTCATGACAAGTCTGAGGAAAATCTTCAACTGCGATGAAATGTTTCTCCAAATTACCGCAGGTAAGTTGCAACACGATCCATGAGGCTTCAGTCGCGCTGGATCAATCTAACTTGGCATTTAAACGGCGGCGCCATGGACCGCCCTCTGTACTATGATTGGCCAAAGCGCATGTCACTCAGTTACAGTACAGTCAAACCCGATGCGGTGCTGATGAGAACAAGTGGAACGAATTCATTCATTTACGTAGTAGTTAGCCTGGTCAAGACTAGTTAATGTTACCTTGCTTATCGGTAAAGGTACATACCCCATACATACGACACAAAACCTTTGCTGAATACATACGAACAGCTTTTCAATTTGGCATACATATAACCCACGAAGCGTTACTCCTTCATTTATTTATTTATTACAAACTTTTACAATTGGTTCGCCTGCTATTCCCGCCTGTTGGGCGGTCTTTATAATTTCATGAAGGTTAAATCCTTCCGTTGTGTGTGAGAAAGAGGTTGACCGAGAGACAGGCATACAGACAAAGAATGATAATAAATAGTGAGTTGACTGTGGGAAACTATAGAGGTGACAGTGTAAAGTTGACTGTGGGAAACTATAGCCGTCCTTGAAGCTGTAAAAATATTGTCTTCTTGCCTAGGATTTCACTCCCCTGCAGATGTGCTACAGTGTGTAGACAGCACGTCGTCTGTTATTAACTCAGTGTTGCCCATTGATGGTATAAATCTTTATTATTATTATTTAATAGTAGTAGTAGTTGAGGTAGCAGCAGTAGTAAAGGTAGTAGTAGTAGTAGCAGTATCTATATCTTTACCTATACCCATACCAATATATATATTTGGATTGAAACTGCCAATAGCTGATGTGCTGATATTGAAAAAACAAAATACATTAACCAAATACATTATACGTACATTATATATTATACATACAGTAGTCAGTGTTTATATATAGGTTGGTGAAAAAGGCTCTGAAACAAAATAAAATATAAATCTGAATATTGCAATTGCATTAAATATAATGCAACTGAAAATTTCTTCGCGTAAGACCTTATGCGGAAATGTATGAACAAAAGGTATGAAGAAATATGAGTTACATTATGAGGCTGTGAAAACAACAGCAGTATAACATATCGAGACAAAGAAAAATGAATAGAACTATGTACGATATGAAAACGCCTAAAAATGGAGTATGAAATAGGTGATGAATTATATAAGATATTTAGGTATATTCAATATATACAAATGAGAGAGAACATAGGAATATGAAGAAAACATTTTTTAAATAGTTATTATTTTATAAGTAACAGAAATGATTCGAAATTCGAATTATTGTCACTAACGTGAATAATTTTGTTTAATCTTAAAAAAATAGGAAAAATAATCTTGAGCCTCAAACTACTAACGCGCAGTCCACGCGAGATTTTACGAGAGGATAAGTTGAGGGAACATGGCGACGTGTAATTTGCTAAAGGTAGGACCCACTTCAATTCAATTATTTTTATTGAACGTTCGATAAAGTGCCAGTCACTGGTTTGGTGCAGCGTTGTCGTTCAGTTCTAACCTGAATGAACAGTACGCCGCAGCCATAGGCGACTGTGTTGTCAATATTGATTTGAGCTGGGACTATTTAAGTTACCTCTGGCTAACATTAGCTACTCATCACTGATTTAGCTAGCTAAACAGAATAGCTAGAAGGCAGCTAACACTTAAGAGACAGAGGCAGAGACAGGGAGAGACACAGACAGAGAGACAGACAGAGAGACAGACAGAGAAAGACCTGATGGTAGCCTACGTCAACTTGAAATCGTTGGCTGTACACACTAGCAGCATCCTGAAACATCATATCATCTGTCAGCCAGTGCCACAGGAATCTCCAGCTGGCCTGACATTTACAAAAAGGGCAAAACAGAGTCAGCTGGCATGTTAGTATTTTGTGCTATCAAGTGAACGTTAATCCATTGCTGGTAGCTTGCTAGCTACGCTAGGTCTGATAAGCATCTATGGAAGCGTGTAATGCATGTCGTCTAACAGAGAGACAGGGAGGTGACACAGTAGCAGCAGATCACATTGTGCTATTGAGCAGGACAGTGCAATCAGAACTGAAGTAATGAGAAGTTAGTAACTGTCCACACGGACAGTTAGGCAATGCTGAATCACATAAATGTAATGTTAACCTGTGCTACAGTTAGCCCTAATGCATTGATTGTACTAGCCCAGATATGTTCTGTTTTCTCTTGTATCTAGAGAATGTAATGCAAAACTCTCTTAAAATCTGGCAGTTTAATGTTGCCTTGCTTATCGACAAAGGTGTTCACATTGTAGAACAAGACTTAAGACCTTTTACCAGTTGTTAGGAGCTTCTCCTCAATTTGGCACTTATTTCAATAAAATTTCAACTTGCAGAGTAGGTATGACTGTTATTCCCACAATGATAAACAAGGCAACATTAAACTGCCAGATGTTTGATGACAGGTATTCAGGCTATATGGTATAATGTATTGATTATACCAACAGTCAAGCTCCAGTGTTGTGAATGTTCCACATTCCTGACTACCAAGCTACACCTCTGGTGATATAACTCATGAGCAATTGGTATTGTGCAGTTTACCTTCTTCCTGTCTGTTTCCAGAACAAAGGCTCCCTCCAGTTTGAGGACAAATGGGACCTGATGCGTCCCATAGTCTTGAAGCTGCTACGCCAAGAGTCCGTCACCAAGCAACAGTGGTTTGACCTCTTCTCGTAGGTTAACTAACACATCATGGTTAGAGAGATGCATCTGGCTAATTGGGGATTGCTAAGTGCATTAATGGATTGATAATCCCTCCACCGTTGTGTTTCCTCCTCATTTCTATAGAGACGTCCATGCAGTATGCCTGTGGGATGACAAAGGTCCAGCTAAGATCCACCAGGCCCTGAAAGAGGACATCCTAGATTTCATCAAACAAGCACAAGCAGTAAGGCAAGAGCAGGGCTCTAAACTAACTTTTTACTTACTAGCACTTGACAACTGACAACTAAAAGGTTACTGTCTAGCAACACATGGACGCAGTTTGGAGCACGGAAACATCTCACTTTTGTTTTCATAAGGGATAGGAGTCAGTTATCATCTGGCCAACAGCCGGTGCTTGTGGGGAACACTATGTCTTGTGACAGGAAGCCTCAAGAAGGGGATTTAATTTTAGCCAATTAACAAACAGCTTTAAAATGAGGTTGGTGTTTGATTGGATAGAAGCAGTCCTGCAGATTACCGGGCGGGAGACTGGCTGGCCAGCTCCATTGAGAGGAGGGGATCATAAGTGTATCACTGCTCTGTCTTTCTCCCCCTGCAAGTTGGCACCCCTTTTCAGGGGGATGTCGGAAAGGGTTCTGGGAAAATCACTAACTGAAGTAGACGTGGCAGGTTGGGGTACACCAAAAAAAAAAAAATGCTTCATGGCACAGTTACTCCTGGAACGCATCGAACATCACATATTGATAACGTCTAACAGTGTAAGAGTATCTGAGGGTGGCTTTGTCCTCTAACCCTGTCCAACCCTCCATGCTCACCCTATCCAAGCGGGTGCTGAGTCACCAGGACGACACAGCGTTGCTGAAGGCCTACATCGTGGAGTGGAGGAAGTTCTTCACACAGTGTGACATCTTGCCCAAGCCCTTCTGCCAGCTGGAGATCACCCTGATGGGCAAGCAAGGCAGCAACAAGAAGTCCAATGTGGAGGACAGCATCGTCCGCAAGGTGAGGAAGAGGGTGGGTAGAAGAGGGTGGCTCACTATTCCCACTCAGGCATATCTTGTCTGCTGTTGTCACATTATTAGTAATATTTTATTCTGCTTGTGCTTCTCCTGTCTCGTCCACTTTTGCGGTGGCTGCAGCTGATGCTGGACACGTGGAACGAGTCCATCTTCTCCAACATAAAGAACAGGCTACAGGACAGCGCCATGAAGCTCGTCCACGCTGAGAGGCTCGGCGAGGCCTTTGACTCGCAGCTGGTGATAGGAGTACGGGAGTCCTACGGTGAGATACACTATAATCAACATGCCATCTGAGGTTGGCAGACAGCTGTATTCAGAGCAGCTCACAAGACCATCAGTGGGTTGTTTTTAAGGAACAATCATACCTACAGTTTGTTTTCTTTGGTCCGAACCACAGTGGAAAATTTTACTTTGTTGCATTTTTGTATGTGGTCCGTTTAGGGTCATGCTCCCCAAATACAAGCGAACCAGGGCTTGTAAACACAAGTCACATGGACTCGAAACTAGATTGTTTATTGGACAGTTTTGCTAACCTGTCATCACGCCGGGTTAGAGATTTCAGTGGCAGGGGGGAGTCAAGACTTTGCAACTTTAGCAAAGCATGATGGACTTGTTTGTGCACTTTACCGGAACTTACCTGCGCTGGTGTTCATACCAATTAAGAGCACAGGACGAAATATTATTTCTTTGAGATATTTATTGGCCGCTTCTATCTCAATGCCTGATTGTACTGACTGTTTTCTCTGAGCAGTGAACCTGTGCTCCAACCCTGACGACAAGCTGCAGATCTACAGGGACAACTTTGAGAAGGCCTACATGGACTCTACTGAGAGGTTCTACCGGACACAGGCACCCTCCTACCTCCAGCAGAACGGGGTCCAAAACTACATGAAATATGTGAGTGTAAGCCGTAGCCAAGATGGAGCCTAGGTTTTCCACCGGTCATGGACTTTATAAGATATTGAGAGGTGTATTACAGACAGGGGCAATCAGGGAATTCATGGAATGTCAGGGATTTGGTAAGAAATGACTAATTCATCTTACATTTTATTGAGATGCATGCTCTTTGCTGATTGTTGTTTTATTTTATGTTCAAAGGCCGCTTTTCCTTCCATGGTAAGGCCAAGTAGGGTTTGCCAGGGTCAGTTGAACATACACAACATGGGATTCAAAACTCTATTTGTTTATTTGAACCTACAGCCCTGCTGCTATTTAAAGGTGCGTTAAAGGTGCACATGAAAATGAAATATCTTGTGACACCGGTCGCTTGCTCGCAGCACTGTCCTCCCAACGTTGAGCAGTCGGGTATTGGGAGTCTTTTGAAACTCCAAATGGATGGGGGTCAGAAATCTCAGCACCTGGTGACGTAAAACGCTGAGTCACTGGTGTCGACCAACAACGCTATCACCCCCCCAGATATATTATGGTCATTTTGTGCCGGGACAGTAAAAACCTTCCTTAATGTTCCTTTCTGTAGTATCTCTGGCGTTAACAAGACAGCCCTGTAGTGGAAACTGGAAACCAAACTAATCATTGCCCTTGAACTGATCTGAGTCTGAAAAACAGCAAACATGCTAGGAAGGAATTTTTCATTTTTTCAGTCAGCAAAACCTGTAAACTATTGTAGACCGTATGCCACTGATATACGTTTCCCAGTTGTTTATATCACGTCAGTCATCAGTAATTCATTTATTGTACTTCCCACTAGTAATTGTTGAGATGTCATTGTGGTAATGATTTACGTCCATTGCAGACTATATGCATGCTGTGCAGTGACTAAATAATGAACACAAGTTTCACATTTTGGCATTTTTGTCGGGCGCACACTGTTTTTATTTTCTCACTGGCATGGTTGTTTGGTGTTTAGTTGACTGTGAGTGTGTCTACGTGGGAGTAGAGGTGCAGTAGGGGGTGTGTCAGTAACAATCAAGCAACGCAGTGCAATTTTAGTGCAAAAGTTGCTATTTTCGTGGCCTTACCAAGCTTACCAACGCTTTATGTGGCTAATACTGTATGTTGACCAATTTGACTTCAAGCAGCAAAAATAAGATACATTTTACATCATACATCACTCTGTACACATGTGGCTGTGGTGTGAATGAATGTCATTGAACAGAGAGCTTTCAGGATGCTCAATAATGCTTTGATTCACGAAAATAAAGCCCTGTGTTTCTTTTTGCCAGGCTGATGCTAAGCTAAGGGAAGAGGAGAAACGTGCACTGCGTTACTTGGAGACGAGACGCGACTGTAACTCTGTACAAGCAGTGAGTACACTACACCACTACCACATCTCATTTTGCTGTTGACTCTTTTCTTTTTTTTTTTATAGAACATTTTTAACATCCAGTGGCAAGAAAAAGTTTGTGAACCCTTTAGAATGACCTGTATTCCCGTGTAAATGGCTCCTAAAATATGGTGTGACACTTTATTAGGTACTCCTGCTCGTTAACGCAAATAGCCTGCTCCTCCAAACAGCGATCAAGTGGCTGCAACTCAATATATAAAGCATGCCGAGAGTGGTTTAGTTTTTTGTTGGACCAAACATTACAATGGGCAAGATGCTGATCTAACTTTGACCGTGGTGTGATTGTTGGTGCCAGACGTGGTGGTTCCAGCATCTCAGAAACAGCTGGACCCTCCTGGGGTTTTCACCACTACAGTCTCTAGAGCTTAGAGAGAATGGTGCGATGAACTGAAAACACCTTGTTAATGAGAGGTCAGAGGAGAACAGGCAGACTGGTTCAAGCTAACAGAAAGGCCACAGATGCTCCAATAACAGCTCTTTACAACAGTGGTGCGCAGAAGGGCACCTTGTTGAATCCATGCCGCCAAGAATTCAAGCTGTTCTGGGATCAATAAAGTTTTATCTTGCCTTTTGGTACTAAAAGCTGTGTCCACCTGTATTGCGTATCACAACAGTAGCATTCAGTGTAAGTGGATAAATATTTTGTCAGTATTGTGCAGCCACTCCATAACAACACCCTGACGCTGAAACGCATTGCTCACTATGCATTTTTGTGCGTTTTTTTTTCCCCCCCTCAGTTAATGGAGTGCTGCGTGAACGCGCTGGTGACCTCATTCAAGGAGACCATCTTGGCCGAGTGTCCGGGCATGATCAAACGAAATGAGACAGAGAGTGAGTACGGCCGGACTGCTCCCGCCAAAGGCTCAGCCAGCTCAGGTTTGCACCAGGAGAAGGCCCCTGTCCAAAAACCCACCCTGTCCCGTAGAACGCTCATTTGTGTCACCACCCCTCTTCGACATCAGTGTCTGATAATACGCTGTGCATGTCTGTGCCGATCAATGTCTAGACTGTAATAACCACCCATCCTATGTCCTGGAGCTGTACTCCTAACAGTAGTGTGTGTGTCCGTGGCAACATCACCATGTGTAATGGAGTATCTGTGTAAGTCTGTTTTCTTGCAGTATGATTTGAAAATGGGCAAAGGGTATTTTAAAGTAGCACATCATCTGCTAATGTAGGCCTACTTTGCTTCATTCAACCATCCTGATAACATTGGCCCTGATTGGCCCTTGTTTATGGCAAAGTTCGCATGCTTTCGTTTGACACATTCATTGTACTTTACCAAAATCAATAATTTTAGCTCTGAGATGTTATAGGGAATGTTTTTGTCTTCAGTGTCCCTTTTAGGGGCTTATGATCTAACTACCCTACCAGACTACGGTGGACTCTATCCTAGCTCTAGAGTCCCAGTTTCTCCAGTATGTGACCACGGTGCTTTTTCCCCCCTTCGCAGAGTTGCATCTGATGTTCTCCCTGATGGACAAGGTGCCCAGCGGCATCGAGCCCATGCTGAAGGACCTGGAGGAGCACATCATGAGCGCTGGCCTGGCTGACATGGTGGCCTCGGCGGAAACGATCACCTCTGTGAGTGTCGCATGCCACTTGGAGATCCCATTCGATTGTGAAAGTCCCATGTGTACAGACATGCCTGACACACGAGCAGGGCCTCTCTTTAAAAGCGATCGATTACACTGCGTGATTCTTTCTAACAGGACTCTGAGAAATATGTGGAGCAGCTGCTCACCTTGTTTAACCGCTTCAGTAGACTGGTGAAAGAGGCCTTTCAGGACGACCCACGCTTCTTGACAGCTAGAGACAAAGTGAGCCCACCTTTTACCTTACCTTATCTTTGAACAGTATCCTGCCACTTACAGGATACACCTGTTGTTCATTGAATGTTGTGCTGTCTGTCCTCTTTGCAGGCATATAAAGCTGTTGTGAATGATGCCACTATATTTAAGTTAGAGCTTCCCATGAAACAGAAAGGGTAAGAGATACTCTGCACAATTTTGTGTTTTTTGTCCCTTGACTGAAGGCAGTAATGTGTGACCGCCACACATTACTATTGATGTTCTCCTCCTTTCTGCCCTGTGTTTTCAGGGTGGGTTTGAAAACTCAACCGGAGTCCAAATGTCCAGAGCTGCTGGCCAACTACTGTGACATGCTCTTGAGGAAGACCCCATTAAGCAAGAAGCTCACCTCTGAAGAGATAGAGGCCAAGCTCAAGGAAGTGGTAGTGAATTTTTGACTTTGATAGACTGCTCATTGAAATGTTGTCTTGATTGCTGAGTGATGAAGGATCAGGAATTGATCAATTGATCAAAATCAGATGTTGTCAACGTTGTCTACCATTCAACTTCACCAGATATAGACACAATGTGAATTCAAAAACTATACTAACCTACATATTGCGGTCTCCTAGACTTAATTGTAATATCATAAGCACAGCGCGGTTGTAAGTCTCGGGCCTTTTGACAGAAGTGAATTGATTCAGGACTGATTAATTTGATTTACCTTTTGTAAAAGAAAAAAAAAAAAGAAAAGTTTCATAGCCAGCAGCACTTTGAACTACAACCCATGCACTAGCAACTAAGCTGCTGAACAAACTGAAAAACGAATCACTGACATTTGTACCTTGTCTTTTGAGCAAAAGGTGTCACTGCCTACCCGCCTGAACAATTTGTTCAATCTGATACAGCAAGTGAACTGTTCGCTCAGTCCAAACAAAAGATGCCAATTCAGCAGCTGAGCTATGAACCCGTACACTAGCAACCGAACGAACTGAGTGGCATGTACAGTATCGGGCTCGTATGCTGTCACATGAAGACTACAATGAATGGATGAACAAGGAAGTCTGAGAATGTGAGTTTGTTGCTACTGTGGTTGAGTAAGTCATTTTTTTGGAGTGTAGGCAGCCATCACTGAAGTCATTGTCAAGGTAGGAAGATGACAACTGTGTTTGTCCCGAACATGTGTTTTGCGTTTACAAGTGCGTCGGCTGGGTTTGGCCTGCGTTTCAGTTTGTGAACCGATTTGACACTTTAAAGTATCACTCAAATGAACGATTGATTTGTGAATGGACCCATCGCTGTTGTATTCATGTGTGATAATGCACACAATGGTACTACCGACTAACAAAAATATGTTCTAACATGCCAAAGTTTGCTACTTCAGTGTTAATGTTACATCATCTTTTATCCAATCACCATACCTGTTGTAAAACCAAAGTGACTGCTGATTGGCTCGCCAAGTAACTCCTTGCCACAGGCAGGGAAAACAAACTTGTCCACGCACCACTACACCTTTGTCTCTCATTTGCTCGAAGTAAATACAGGAGAAACTGTCCGAGGTCTTGCTACATTTTACTAAAATTGATGGTGACAGCGCATGGTGCAATATTTGTGACAGGAAAATAACTCCCATGTCTTGCAACAGCTCAAATCTACTGAAGCACTTAATAGTGCACAATGTTAACTTGGGGCAAGAGAGCTGTACCGTGTTTGACTGCTGGAAAAAAAACAGCAACAAAAATTGCTTTTTATTTTTATTGTGAAGTATTGTTGATATGGTTGTAAATATTTAAAATTTCAGAAGAAAAGAACCCCCAAAACATTCAAGTTAAAGCTACACAGCTATGTGTAGCTATACGCTACTCACCGTTTTGCCTTGAGTCAGTGAGGTGTATTACAAGTCCCGCCCTTCTCCCCCTCATTTGGCAAGTTCACGCCCAACACTTGTCACTCATCTTGATGAGCTGTCTACTGAACTCTGCGGGATAATGTAGCACTGCTAGCTTGCTAGATAGCATGACTAGCATCCTACCTGTCTAGCAGTATACAACCCAGCTATGTGTCACTTCTCAGCCCTTCGTCTCCTTTAGATGGCACCGGTGTTTTTGAACGGGTCTTGTCTGCTGCACATTTAGCTTCACTGTACTTTCACTGTACCTTACTGCTTTCTTCCATTGTTGTTGTTGCTGTGACGTCCCTGCTCTGTTACCACTAGCCTAACCTTG
>OOFE01013819.1:0-12149 GCA_900323365.1 Monocentris japonica | reverse complement strand
GTCGGAGCACAGCATCATGGGGTCGGCGACCACGGCGTCGAACCTGGCGGCCCGCAGCGTCCCCAACAGCTCCCGGTCTAGCAACATGGCATTACATTGCTGCAGCTGCAGCTCTGTGGTCCTCACCATTAGCTCCCGCACCTTCAGGCTCGTCTGGAGCACTGAGGCGTTGTGCGCCTCGTACATCCAGTAGTTGATGAAGTCCTCGCTCAGGCCGTGGACGTCGGCCCTGGTGTATGGAACCGGGAAGACAAGGAAGTGGAAGCGCTCGGTGCGGTTGTAGTCAACAGACGGTGAGGCGGCGGGCACCAGGACGGTGATCGAGTGGTTCCGGTCCAGCAGTTCCTCCATCAGGTGTCGCATGTTCAACCAGTGGCTGTATTCACCAGGGAAGACCAGGAGGCGGCCGGCGTCCCCCCGCAAATAAAAGCTACTGGAAAAAATAAAGAGGAAGACAATGAAAACCTGAGAAAACGTCATTGTGCAGCAGAAAACGCCTCTTTGTCCTCCTTTCCTCATCTACCTTTCTCTACCTTTATCTCTCCATGAGAGAAAAACAAGAGGGAATCATCTGATCATAAAAAACAGGTTCAGTGGTCAAAGTCTAAAGATCAGGGATCTTGTTCCTGCTGGTGTATGGAGGTACTTTTGTGTCTATTTTGAAAGTGAGGAAAAAAAGTTTTGAAAGCAAAAAGTGAAAAAAATTCTGAAACTGAAAAATTATGGAGTTGCTTTTGTACCTTCAACTTGAAAGCAAAAGGTTTGACAGCAAAATTTAAAAAGTTTTTAACATAGTAATCCTGAAGATTTTCATTAAATACCAGTTTTGATACTTTATATTGTTGGCATATTTTTAGCAAGAGCCATTCGATGTGTTGCATTCAAATCTCCCTTGCTGCCGGCTGGGTCGGCTGTTCCCGCCAAAAATGCACAAACAGGAAATGATGCGTCGTGCTTTAGTTCTGGTAGCGAGCAGGGCTTGAGTAACTCGGGTCCATCCATGTAAGCTCGTATGGAAAACCAGCGGACGCGGGACGGCGGGTCTGATGGTTTAGATGGAAAAGCCCACTAGTTGGGCTTGAGGTCTCAAGTGACAGTGAAATTTAGGAAACTTTACCGAGACATTATCTTACAATAAAATACATTTGATATGTTGTTCAAAGGTATCCATTACCGCCTTGTTTCTTTTAAAACGCAATTCAGCAACAGATTTGTTTGGTTTGTTTGGACGCGTGGCTACAAAGTTTCTCTTCAAATGGATCTCACTGCAATGACAGCAATCACCTATAGGTGTCGCCCAAACAACCAAAACATGAACTTCAGGATTAACACTTTAAAGTGAACATAAAAAGTATTGAAAGCTTAAACAGGTTTGAAAGCAAAAAAATATATACATATCATAAGTTTTGAAAATGAAAAAGGGTCTGAAAGTGACAATAAAAAGTGCTGAAAGTAAAGGTTTCAGATTGAAAAAGTTACTTTTGTATCATTATTTTTCAAGAAAAACATTTTTAGAGCGATTTTGAAGTTGATCTAGTACCTTTACTTTGAAAGTGAAAAACGTTTTTAAAATGAAAAAGTAAAATACACATTTGAAAGCAAAATAAATGGGTGGAAATCAACAACAACAAAATTCAGCAGGGAAGACCAGAAGGCTGAAGACCAAACATTGCCCGCTTATTAGCAAGATAAGCTACAGCTGCCATGTCTAGTTTTGGTTCAGTGGAAGAGCTTTGCAGCTGTGGCTTAACAGAGGTTAACTTCAGCTTTTCCTTATGAACATTGTAACTGACTGTATCTTTAGTCACTACAAGGCTACCCTCGTTACCATGACAACTGTAAACAGAGGCTGAGCCTATGGAGACAGTGCCAAATAATAAATCGGACATTTCAAGAGATGACAACACTCTGGCTAGTGATGGTAACAGCATCTCTCCTGAACAAATGTCTTGTTGTAATACATCACACTTGACCTGTTGACCTGTTATCCTTACAGGTTCTTTGGACAGGGTTCTGACCTGATCCCTCCTGACCTGATCCCTCCTGATCGGTGCTTGTTGACATTATATATATATACACACACTAGATATTATATATAATAACTCTCCCCTGCCCTGACTGAGAAAGCATTTGACAGGGTGGAGGGCAGTACTTATTCTCCACCCTAGAACGATTTGGATTTAGCAGTACGTTGATTGATTGGATTGGCCTCATGTATACTCTCTGTTCTCACTAGTGGTGTACTATGGCTGTACAGCCATACTGAACATTACACCTCCGCAGGGCAGAAATCCTTTGACGACCCATCTGAACAAACTGCAGCCACGAGAATCCCGCTAATGTGTTTTAGCTGCATGCTAACTTAGCCACTAACTGCCAGGCTGCATCCTGATTGAAAGGGAACAATACCCATCAAGCTGCTGAGTACAACAAGGCCTTTACTGGTGCATTCTGTCTCGTTTATGGGAACATTTACTTTATAAAGTGGTGACATTTTAATTTCATTGAGTTGTTGAAGATAATGGACAGTTAACGAATGGACATGTCCCAGCCTTGGTTAGTCAATGCTACAGCTCAGTGGTATTTCATGTGTGTTTGATACTAGGAAACCAATAGTTAACAACCATAGAGGCTTCCTGTCCAGTAAACAGTACTGCAGTCTGGGCTTCAGGCTGGCTGGGAGGGCTGTTGTCAGGTTGGAGGGATGCTGTGGATGTTTTGAGGACCGAAACGGTAAGACTCATACAACTGGTTGCATTTCTTTCGCTGGAGGAAGCGAGGTTTGTTCTTGGAGCTGCTCTGGATTTCATTTGACATTATTAATGTTTTTGCTTGTCTCTTTGCTCTGCAGCTTCTTGGATTTAAAGACAATTACACAGTGTATGTTTTGAAACTGAAAAAAATGTTTGAATGTTTGGTTTTTTCAAAACATTTCACAAAAGTAACTCCGTAGCTTGACAGTCTTTCAGTAACAGCAGCAGTTTTATTTTGTACAGTTCAGTCTGTCCTCTGCTCAGTTCAACATTTTGTTCTCTGGAAAGTCCTTGAATCCATTCATTTTGTCACTGTAGCACGTAGCATGTAGCATGTGAGATCGTTTCCCTCTTAAAACACGATATTTACGGAGCGTAAACAAATGGGTTTCATTTTGATCGCTACAGAAAGGGAAATCTAGGAGGAGGGGAACAGGGAGAAATATAGGAGTTCACTTTAAAAAGTGTTTGTGGTGCAAATGGAGGATTTTGAGGGGGAAACGAATCTGGATTCTTTAGCTAACGTAGCTAAGTTACTTAACTTTTGTAACTTTTGAAATTGACAAAAAAAGGTTAAAAAAAAAAAAAAAATCACAATAATTTATGAATTTTACTCATTTTAGCTGGAGAATTACGATCCTTTTCCCACTAAAACCAAATACAAAAGATCTTACCCTAACCCTAGGTTTTGAAAGAGAAAAAATTGCAAAATAAAAGGTCTGAGAAAGACGAAACCCAGAAAAAGTGACCATTTTTTCCGCTTCGTAATTCACGTGTGACCTACAGGGCCGTCAGTAGACCTGTATGACATCATCCCATTCCCTGGGAGGCCAGATCCCGTTTTCCTGGACGTTGTTCGGGGACGTTTTCCAGTCCCAGGCCCGGATCGGGATGTTCCAGGTCGTACCGTAGTTCGCGGTCACATAGTCCAGGGTTTCACATGGAACACGAACTTTCAGCTCGGCCATTTCGGTCCAGCAGAGGGTGAAACTAGGGAAGACGTACCTGAGAAAAAAAAAGGGTTTTGAACGTGAAAAAGTTTTCAAAGTGGAAAGTTGTGAAAGCATGAAAACATTTGGAATGTGAAACAGTGGGGGGGCTAGACCGACAGCACGGTCAATTCATGGATCTTTGATTGCGTTGTCAAAAAAAAACAAAAAAACATCCTATTGTCATTATCAACTTTGTAGTAAAGTCAGTTAACAATTCTATACATTAAAGTGAAAACAGTCAGAAGGCACAATGGCTGTAAATGAAACTCCTTCGTGTTCAGGTGCTTGCACCATTTGCTTCCTTGTTATCCTGAACCTTTTTGCACTGGATATGGTTACACAAGAGGACAGTGCCAGAGTGGCCGATCGGGAGAACCGGTCTGCTGCACCAACAGGCCGGCAGCCATTCCCGTTATTGATGTAAACCTGTTTACATTAGTGGAGGGAAGACACTCTAACTGGCACTGCTGAAGGATTGGCTGAGTGCTGTCGGCCACAGAAGCTGAACTCCAGACACCTTGATGGTATTTCATTAGCTCACATTTACAGTTACAGTGTAATACATGGAAGAAATTCAATCTCATGAAAATAAAAAGTTCCTCATTAGATCTACACGAATCACGGAGGTGTCCGATTCTGGACTCAAAGCAGCAAAATAAGCAGAAAGGTGAGAAGTTTGCATCCCTGCTTTAGAAATTGAAAAAAGTTTTTAAAGTGAAAGGTTTAAAACAAAAACCTTTTCAAATAAAAAATAAATAAATAAATAGAGATTGGACAAAAAAATTGGGGTATATCAGTTATGGAGTTATGTCGGTGCTTTTATTTTAAAATGGTTGAATGGAAAAAATTTTTAAAGTAATAAAAAGATTTGAAACTGAATAAAGTTTTAGACATGGAAAAAAAACTGAAATTGAAAAAGGGATTGAAAGTTATAAAGAGTTTGTAAAGCGAACTCACTTTTATTTTCACTTACTAACATTTTCCACTTTCAAAATAAAAGTCACAACTCCAACTCCAATAAAACAGAAAATGCTAAATTTAAAATAATTTACTTGAACTTTTTTCCACTCTTGGCCTGAGTTCCTCCGTTCCACACCATGTCTTTCTCCTGGTAGAAGAAGAATATGTCCAACTTGACATCTTGACCCTGGAAGGACAACTCCAGACTGTCCCCTACCTGCACAGAGGACAAATGACATTTGAAATACAAAGTTATTTTGGTTGTTTTTTTTTTATTTTGAAATGGAGAATAGGGTTTGAAACTGAAAAAGTTGAAGAAGGTGAAAAGGCAACACGTTTGGAAAGTAAAAAAAATGTTTTGGAGTGAAAACATTTTTGAAAAATTTCAAGACTTTTTGGTTCACAATGTTTTCCTTACTAAAACCATTGGGTTGGTTAGCATTGTTACCGTTCCTAACATAGTTTAGTTTCTGTAAACACTGTTGGCATTGTTAGCTTTCCTTATTAAATACAATGCTGGTTAGCGTTGTTAGCATTTTACCTTGCCAAATTTGTGCTTGACCGGCAGGCCGGCTTTCTGGAACGCCAAGACGATGTCTGGTCTGTAGTCGCCGATGAAGACGCCAAGGTCAACGTCTTTACTGTAGGGGATTATACCACACTGTCTGTACCAGCCTACCAGAGACAGAGAGAGAAAGCATCACTACGTTTGTTAGCATGTAGGGATTTAGCATTACTTCCGTTTGTTTGGCATGTAGAAAGAGATGCCAGAGATGCCTACTGCTAAGTGCTAAATGAATGGGAGTAATTCCACCTGCTAATTGCTAACATGCTAAGTGCTAACCAAGTGGGAGGTGATGCTAAGATGCTAACCCAGGCAGGTGCCGCTGCTCAGCCAGAATGGAACGCCGAGCCTGTCAAGCGTCGCTGCTGCTAGATGGAGGAGGGACTTTGCCTTCAGACGGAAATCTGTCGCCGCAGGTGACGGGTCGTCTGGGTAGAGCTACATAGACACAGAGCGAGAGAGAGAGGGAGAGTGAAAAAAACAAAACAAAAAACAGAAGAGGAAGAAACAACGACAGAAAATGAAAGAAGAGTGAAAAATGGAAGAAAAGGGTGAAAAAAAATGAGTGTTAAATATTTACAGTCGAAAAGGGGAAATACTGGATAGTAATCCCACCAGTAACCAGTAATCCCACCAGTAACCAGTAATCCCACACCAGTAATCCCACTGGTTTTCAGACCTGGAGGAAGTTGCGGGCATCGTGGTAATGACACTCCAGGAAGCGGGCGTGGCGTCGTTCCCTCAGGAACCCAGAGACGTTGCGAGGGACTCGGACGTCCAGGCCGTCCAGCACCATCAGAACCAGCTCCGGCCTAGAGGAGAAAAACCCAACCAACAAACCACCGGGCACTCTTCATTTTGTTTTTATTTATTCATTTTTCACTTTTTTTTTTTTAAACAATTGCAACCCAAAAAAACAAAATCATCACTGTGAGGAGAAATTTGTTATGGGAATACTGAGCTAATAATCCGATTAAAACATGCACTGAGTAATCTGATTACAAAATATACACCAGTATGACCAATCTAACCATTGTGGACATCCAGTCTAACCAGTCTGACCAGTCTGACCAGCCTGACCAGCCTGACCAGTCTGACCTGTCGTAGGCTCCAGCATGGCGTCCGTAGTCCATCTTGTTAAAGGGAGCGAAGCTTCGGTCCATGTTGGGTTTCAGCCTTAGAGCTCCATGCCACAAATAGTTCCCACTGCGCTCATACAGAACCACCACCTATAATAATAATAATAATAATAACAACAACAACAACAACAACAACAATAATAATAACAATAATAATGGATAAGATACAGAACCACCACCTATAATAATAATAACAATAATAATAATAATAATAACAATAATAATGGATAAGATACAGAACCACCACCTATAATAATAATAACAATAATAATAATAATAACAACAACAACAATAATAATAATAATAACAATAATAATGGATAAGATACAGAACCACCACCTATAATAATAATAATAATAATAACAACAACAACAATAATCATAATAATAACAATAATAATGGATAAGATACAGAACCACCACCTATAATAATAATAATAATAAAAATAATATTATTAACAGTAAGTCTCAGAGCCAGGCTGTTACTACCTACCTGGATGACGTAACTGTGGAGCCGAAATAGGAAGTGGAGCGGGATCTCATTTCCTGATAGGTCGTCCATGCTGGCCAATCGTGGGTCTTTCCCTCGGACCTCCTGCAGTTCGAAACCTTTTTCCTCTGCGGCTGACACCAGACCAGCCTGGAGAGACACAACTTGTTAATACACTTTAGGTTACCCTTTAGATAACTTTAGGTTAACCCCCCACACACGCACACACCTCATATTGCACAACTGTAAATGGCACTAAGCTATTATTTCTTGCACTACCTTGTACATTCTTTTTGTATATTTTTTTTGGATAAAAACGTGAAGGAATGAAGGAAATTTTAATTGAAAATGCAAAAAACAATTACTTTTTCAAAATAAAGGAACAAAAGTAACTCTGAGGGTTTTACTTGAAATTAGTCTATCAGTATTTTCTAGTAGTATTTACTAGGTTAACAATGTTTTCTACTAGTATTTACCTGGTGAATGGTACTTTCTAAAACAAAACTCTTTCACATAGGACCTGAAAGCAATATATCAGTTTTTCAGGGTTTCTTTGTTACGCACATCATACTTCCAGAGGTGAGCGAGCAGAGCAAAGGATGTGATTGGCCGGCCAGTGCACAGGAAGGTGCAGTGAGGCTCCCGGACCATGCTGTCCTTCTGCAGTAAGGTATCCTGGGATAGCAGGGCCAGGCTGGCAGGGTCAGCCAGGAACACTGGTAGGTTGAAGCGCTGCGCCAGGTTCAGGAACTTCTTCACAGTTTGCTGAAAAAAAAACAACTTTGGTAGTGGTTGCTATGGTAACTCCTGTGGTAACCAAGAAGCTAGATAGTGATGATTTTTACTCTTAAAAAAAAAAAAACGTTTCGAAACTGAAAAAAGCAAAAAAAAAAAAAAACTTAGTTTAAAGTTTTTGTGAAAGTTTTCCCCAAAAATGTGGAAAATGTATGAATATGAATGATTATGAAATTGAAACTTTTTAATTGAACATTTTTAATGTGAAAAATGTTTTTTTCAGTTTCAAACAGAAAAAGGTTTTTGAAAGTGAAATTAAAAAGATCTTTTAAAGTGAAAAAGTAAAGAAGAATCCAAAACAAATAAAAAACACTTTTCCACTTTCAAACCTTTTTACTTTACTCACCAGTTGGCAGTACTACCAAAGTACTGCAGTACTACTAACTTACCCATTGGACATCGCTGGCGGTCAGGTGGCCGGGTCGACCCAGGATGTGAGGACCGGGCTGGTGGGATGATAACATATCAGTGTTGTTATGGAGTTACGTTTGTACCTTTATTTCAAAAGAGCATTTGAAATATTTTGAATTTTACTGATGAAATACCATTTTTAATATCAGCTTCACGTCACCCAGAGGCTCATTTTGGAAATTATGTCCCAGTAAAACGTCCAGAACAATATTATTTCCAATAGTTATTTAACAATTGCAATGGATTCCTGCTCAGGACATTCACTCCTATACTCACATGAAATATGAAGCAATTTTACTGCACCATGAACTACATCAGTTCAGACGGATTTTACAAAGAAAAACAGAGAATGGGATGCAGAGACCCTCTGATGCAGTAGAGCTGGCATCGTTCATTGAGCCTTATGAAGACCCTTTTTGTTGAGCCCTTCAAACTGTGGAAATAGCGGTTGCAATCCCACGATAACATATAACATTTATATTTATTTTGATTCTACTTTCTTAAATTTGATCCTAATGTCTTTTGCACTGTAGGCGGGACTTGTCAGCAAGCATTTCACTGTATGGAACTGCAGTATCTACTACATGTGACAAATAAACTTGACTTGAGTGATTGAGCGATTTGGGTGTAGTAAGTATCGAGTCTACGAGGCCAAAGGCCTTGAATCGAGATGCATTTGTTGATCGGTTTGCAAGAAATCACAAAAACTGCAGAATACAGTAACATGTGAAACATCACAGGAGGAGAAATGAAAGAGGTTGGTTTTGTTTTTGTTTTTTAACTGCAACTGCAAGCAACGGGGTGAGGTGTGGATTTTGGTGTTCATTGTGGGAAAAACTTAAATTGTCAAAGGTCCTTCTTGCCCACCGCCATCAGACTTTACAGTTCATCTCTAGACTCTTTTGTCTCTTGAAGCATCGAGAGATGTCTTGAAACCCTGCAAGGCCTCCACTACCTGAACCTGTACTGTACATGTCTGACTATCTAGGGGTCTAATGTGACTGGCCCCAGCCTAGCAACCACCTAGTACCAACCTAGCAACCACATAGTACACATTAGCAACCGCATAGTAGACCCTAGCAACCACGTAGTAGTACCCTAGCAACTACCTATTACACACTACAAACCACATTTATAGCAAGCACAGTTCTTCAGAAGATGTAACCTTTTCTAGTTTACTTTATTTACATCTCCATTCATTTATATCATGCATTTATTGGTTTATCTATCTACCTATTTATCTATCCATATCACCGATGTAACGAGAACGTAAGGTGTGACGTATGGGGTGTCGTAAAATCAAAATACGTTAGTCACTCACCTTGGAAACGTATTGCCGGTAATAGTACAGCTGAAACAGCAGGAACACCGAGCTCGCGGTGACGAGCAGCGCTAAAACCACCGTTTTATTCAGGCGAGGCATCCGGTCAGGTAGCGGCGCGGCTCTGCTCGCGGCGATTTCTTTTATAGGCGGAAACGGGAGCGCCCGGGGTTAAAATAACACTCCGCCATCCGTAGATGCATTTCGCCGTCTCGGTAGAACGAACAATTGCGGGGGGAAATCCGCCGAGCTTGCAGTCACTCCGATGCAAAAACAAAACAGAGATGGGAAGCTAGCCGGAATGGGAAAGTACCACTTCCGGTTCGGGGGCTTTAAATAAAAATCCGTTGAAATAATAAAAAAGTCACTCAGCTGTCAATTTTAGTTTCCTCCCACCGCTACTCACTGCCGCAATGGGAATCCAATTTATTTGGTCTTAATGGAAAAGTTTACTTGTATTTTTGTATTTGGTTGCTTTTACAAGCCAACCAGGGCTTGAAAACAAGTCCCATGACTCCCTAGCAGCTGGTTGGTTGGTTGAGTTTTGGTAACCTGTCATCCCACCAGGTTAGAGAGTCCAAACCAATCTGGTTCCAGTCTGTATCTACCATGATGGACTTGGTCTTTGGCATCACATTGTCCTCAAATTTGAACAATACTGTCGTCTGCAATACAGTATTTGCCAATTTTCCCATTGTGCCTCTCCTCACTGGAAAAAACCCTGAAATGATGAAATCGACCAGCGCTTTGCTTCTTGGGCTTTTCCAACCTTTCAAATAGAGATCTATTTCCCTTTGCTTCTCATCTTCGACGTCCTGTGTTTTCACCCTCCTTTTAGATTTCCTGTCCTGTTTTGAATAGTTTTTTTTCTTCATCGCCAGCTCTCCCTTTTCTGTTGTCTTCTTTTTTTCTTTTCTTTTGTGTAAAAACTGGCCAGTCGGGTTTGGAGCTGCAACATTTATATTATGGATCTCAATACCACGTCCAGGTCTATAGGAAGCCAAAAACATCTCTCACATATCCTAAGCCTGTAAATGGCCTCATTGTGTGTCACCGCCAGACGACCAGGTTCTCTCTGTCCACTCTTTCTTCTTTTACGGTCTGTGGAACTAGACCACTAGATGGCAGCATAGACCAGTTTATCATTGGACTTTTATCAACAGCATCACAACCAATAGTAAGGAGGTCAAAGGTCACAGCTCCCAGACAATAGATGGAACAAATATTGCTGTGACCCTGAAATCGTTCATGGATAAAATCCAAGCAGAAATATTGAAAACAGTATTTCAAAATAAAAGCCACTCTAAACTGTGTTTAGGAATGTTCTCCTGTGCTCTCGGAGTGCAGAGAGCAGCTCTTGATGAACAAAACTTCAAATCCTTTTTTAGGAGAGTGCATAAAGGCACTTCAGTCTAATTCAGTTCTTGTTGGATAACAAAAAATCCACTAAAATTCTTGGCTGGTTTGTTTTTCAGTGCTCAGCTCCACTTAAAGACCCCCATGCTGTTAACACAGATATCAAGTTGAAGTTGTAGTTTGAGTTGTTTGGTCATGACCTGCCTCCTGTGTTGGTCAGTACACAGCAGATCAGCCCAAATCACTTTATTCCCAGCAGTGGATGAAAGTTTCATCTCAATCATATTTTATCTTTATTCTTTGTTTTTATTGAAGCATGTATGGAATCTGTGATGAAACCAAGCCAAAGCAAACTAAAAATACTGCATGGTGACTTGAAAGGCTCCTTATCCGTGTAATATTGGAATTACCTCGCGGGGGAGCAGAGCGGCTTACGGTCCTATTTATGAATCGACTCTAATACCCTCCTACACCAGGCAGCAGTCACCCTTTAGATAGGACGGCTTCTTGGGAACCTTTTCCTCTGGTCTGAACCCAGTTAAACTAGTCACTTTGTTGGATTTCCTTTGTATTTGGTTCGTTTAGGTTCCAGGTGGTTGCTGGTCTACTGGTCTGCTGGTCTGCTGGTCTACTGGTCTGCTGGTCTGCTGGTTTGCTGGTCTACTGGTCTGCTGGTCTGCTGGTCTGCTGGCTTACTGGTCTACTGGTCTGCCTCATCATGTGGTGCAGCTGAGTGAACACCATGGAGATTGGTCTCCAGGTGACAGAACATAAGGAGATCCTCCTCCAGGGTTAGAGATGATTTAGATCCACTTCTCTACATTTGGTTGCCGTGCCGATAATGTGGTGGTTTATGGGAAACAGCTTGTCCTAGTCTGGCTTTTAAAGTCCTTTGAGGCTTGTTTGTGATGAAGGGCTGAACTTGGCTGTGGTTTTCCCTCCCTTCAGTTGTTACGCTACGCTAGAAACATGCATCTCCTTATACCCATAATCCCTTGTGTTTTGGGGGTCATTCCGGATTACGTTCTCACTCCTAACAAACTGCAGTTTTGACCTTTCAGAGATCTCGTTGTGGTTATTCGGCAGCACCAGAGTTCGGGTGCCGTTATTCTCAGTGGAAGCAGTTTAGATCCCTAGATTCGTCCAGTCAAGGGGTCAGAGGTCACAGATGGATCGATCATGGATGATGGGGAAAGACTATCCTTTCACATATCAGCGTGATGACCACATGTTAGAGAGGACCTGGGTTCAAACCCCCTCCAACCCTGCTGAAGTGTCCTTGAGCAAGACCCTGAATCCCCTACCAGCTCCAGGTCTCTACTTGTCTCTACCTCTTGGATCTTCCAGCCCCCTCTAAGCCCACCTCTC
>OOFE01013818.1:0-11720 GCA_900323365.1 Monocentris japonica | reverse complement strand
CTGAGACCACAGGGTCTCGAGTTTTTCATAGAAAGGATAAGAAAATACATAATCATGAAATACTGTATATGCACTTTTTAATTCCACACAGAAATAAAGGCAATCAACAAGAAAATGAACAGGCTCAGTCACTTTCTTTCACTTCGTCTTTGTGTACATACACGCTGGTTTTCTCCATCTGCCCTAAACTATGTCTCATTCTATTTTTTTCCACTTTTTATTTAACTTTGTATGATAAAGTATAGGCACCTCAGCCCTAAGACTCCCCACCATCCTGGTCAGACAGCCCAATCTTCACACTTTCATTTTCCATATTGGCACTGATCACATCAGGTTCCCACTACATTCCCGTTCTGGTCACTGCTAGGCCTTGTGTTCCCGTCTGCCTTTTTTTTATAACCCTTTCACACCAGAGCAACAACCCGGGTTATTTGGATTTATAAACACCGTCCCTCCCTCCACCTCCAATACTGAACTAGCATGATTTAAAATGACAGATACTCCAACAGTCTACTTAATGCCTGCCACCAGGTGGATCCACCAGTTGGCCTGTACGGTCCAGCCCAGCTGCTCACAGATAGCGATTTGCTGAAGGAAGTGCTCCCTGGCCTCTGTCTCCCCCCGTTCCTCCTGTAGCGCCTCCCGCAGGTAGCGCATGTCCTCTGCAGCACTCAGCTCTGGGATGCCGGTCAACAGCATGAGGGAGAAAAGAGTGACCAGCAGACGAGAGTGGGAGCGCAGGGAGAGGTATGCTTGGGTGCAGGTGTCCTAGGATATGAGAAAAAATATCTATGAAATTATGCACACACACACACACAGAGGACTCACTCACACACTCAGAAACCTTCATTCTTCCACAAAAAGCCTCAAGGATCATCACTAGATGGGTTTCCATCCAAATTATGATATATCAAATTAGATAGTAATTAGATTTATATGGCAAAAACTTTTTCACATTTAAAATGTCATTGCAAAACATTTCAGAAATGGTTTTGGACATTCTGAAATAGTTTCTGTAAAATATGTGTCCGCCACGACCCCCCAGAAAAGTCACTGTTGTTCCAGTGTGTAAGGTGCCTTTCATCGTCTATGGTTTTAGGGCTATTAGTCCATGTGTAGTAGTTCCAAGTATATTTCTTTGTTCATTTGTGGATCAAAGCATGAAATGAGGCCAAAATTAGCAGACAACAAAGAATAACAAATTGCCCCCATACGTATCAGTTCTTGAAAGGCTCTTTCCATTGTTCTGGTGGATGTGTTTTTGGACATTCAGGAAACCTCATTCCTCGAAGGTTTCTTTAAGATTCTCTTGGCAGTTGGATGGAAACATAACTATAGATTCCCGTTTACACAGAAACAAACACACACGCACATCTGCATGCACAGAAACCAGGCCTTCTCACCCTGAACCGTTGGAAGTAGAGACTAGTGCGACCTTTGACACTCCCCATGACATACAGGAAGTCAGGCGTGAGGACGAATGGTACACGCTCCCTGCTCACGCCCAGAAAACGCTTTCTGTTGCCCAGAATGTGGCCAAAGTCTATATGAAAAAGGTTCCCTGAGAACCCCAGAAAATACAGGAATATTACAGATAATACTGTGACATTTATTAATTCACCTGGTCGCACCTTAATTCATTCATTACATCAATTCATCATCCATGTTTGCTCATTCATTCATCCATTGTTTCAGGGTCCAAGAGTTACATGAACTTTGGTGTCATTTCTGACCCCAGATTGACTGAAGTGCATACCTTGGTCTGTGATCATGATGTTGTCATTGTGGCGGTCTCCAATCCCTAAAACGTAGGTGGCCACGCAGTAACCAGCACAGGAGTTCACAAACTTCTCCACAGCCTTGTAGTGCTGTAATCAAATAAGATCCTCACTGCAGCACGGCACAAACACTGTCTGGTCCGTGAGCACAATGTCTTACCATGCAAACAAAAAGTGCGAGGAATGCGACTAGAAACCGGCAGTTTGACATTGAAATAGTGCGGTGGAGGTCGGGGTGGTGGATGGATCTACGTTTCAAAGTTCATGCTCGTTTCACAGAGAGAGGAGACCACATGTAACAAAGCCAAATCCAACCTGATGACACTGGATGCATCGTAGTCCAGGATTAACATTGTCTCTGATGCATTGTAAATCATTGAAAGATTTTTTTACAAATAGAGTACTCAGGTCTCAGACTGAAAAAGGTTTATGAGCTCCAACTCTCAATCACTTACAATTCCCATTCAACATTATATCACTTACTATTTGCTGGAGCGGACATTTGGTCTTGAGCCAGTCAAACAGAGCATCGTTTTTGAAGGCTCCAGTGGTTCCTCCCTGGCTCCTCTGGATTGCAGCGATGGTCACTGCATTCCTCACAATCTCTATCATACCTGTTAAATACAGACTTGATTAAATTGAACCATCCCATCGTCTGGATACAAGACAGTGTGTAATGCATTAGAACATCATGTTCTAATGTTTAAAAAAAAGTACTGATGGTCTGATGGGAATGCTATAATTCAAGGTCAAAATTTCTGCTACGTCACTGGCCATATTTTGATGAAACTTGGATGGATGATGCATCTTGTTACTGATTGGCCCAAGGGGTACCTGCATTATTTGTGGTGTACGATATGTTTCACTTGTTGTATGTTATATCATATTCTCTAAATATACAACAGATAAAAACACGACGTACTATAAATAGACATACTCATACGGTGTCCTGGGCTGGATATCATAAGACACCTTAGTTGTTGTTTGATGTTTGTGGTAAACTGTACCCATGACTGACACGTCAATTCAGTGTCCTGTGTGTTTTCCAAACAGTCTAGACTCAAAATTAAATTAAATAGCCTAAACAGGATAAGAATGTACAGCCCACAAAATCAGTTTGGGTCGTGAAGTAGTGGCTCCCAAGAGAAAGCGACTGCTGTCGAATCAGTGTACCTATGTTGTGTCCTGTGGAGATGCAGCCATAGGGCACCAAGTTAAGGTCCAGAGATTTCTCCTGCCAGATAGACTCCATCACCACCAATGTCTAATCAGGGAGACACAAGCAAGTCACACTCAGCTGGTGCTTTCACAAGGGTAAAATGCATTCATCAGCAACGTCATTACTGCTGTTGGTAAAATCACTGCAGTAATGAAGGTATAAAGAAACCCTCCCTGACCTGAAGGACCAGCATGTCCTGTCTGAGGTCATCCCCCTGTTTGAAGATGATTCCCACAGGTGAAGCAGAGACGGGGGAGGGCATGGAGCAGAACTCCAGCCACAGAGGCTTCTTCTTAGAGGCCATCACCTTGCATCGGTCCAGCTGGAGGGGAGGCATACTGACTGAATCGATAGAAAACTTGATTGAATTTTTGTAATGATATAGATATACTGCAATGACAAAAAGCTAGAGGGGGCATCAGGGTGAAGCCTACATATGCTGGAAAAAGATTATATAAAAAAGATGTTGAAATAATGAGGTTAGAATTCAACCCCCTGTCCTTTGAAGACACACTCGCACGCAGAAATAAGCCTACAGTTAGCCTTACCAGGATCTTCCCAACTCTGATACGAGGGTCAAAGGGCACCAGGAATTCATTTGGGAGGTTACAGTTTTTAAGGAGCTCCTGGAGCCTGAGAGCAGCTAAAGACACATCAAAGTAAAAGCAGAAAGACATAATAGTGGAAAATTGTATTTAATAGCCCATTAATATTATTCAATCTATGTTTGTGTACACACCAATATCAAATGCTTCAGTTAAGACATGTCATGGAAACATCTTAATCTTCAAAACTTACAAGGCACTTGCCCAGAATTTGTACAGCTCCTATCTTTGTTTGATTACATCTAACCTATTTTTTTTCATTAAAAAGTATCATTACTTGTTGTGTGTCACTTTTGTCAGATGGTGGCCATCTCATTTTGGAACTACACACTTCATATGCCCTATATCTGTTACCTGTGGGAGGGAGGTCGGTCTTGTCGGGGTAGAGTTTCTTAATCAGGCAAGCAACCTCCTGTAGGGCCTCCACAGCCTGGACTTGCTGGGTGAATCCGTCCAGCATGGCCTGACCGCAGCCCAGAAGATAGGCCTCCAGAACCACGGCCATACGCTGGCGGAAATATGGACACCCTGCCACCTCACTGCGTACATACCAGAAGAAGAAGTGGCCAATTCTCTTGCTCTGCAGCGGAAGAGGAGATGTTCGAGTGAGCGAGTGAGTGAGCAACGGAGGGAGGGAACACTTCACAGTTTGGAAATGTGCTTGGAAAGTGCTTGGAAACTTTGTACAACACACCAAAAGCTATGTTCGCTAACAGTTAAGTTGCTGATGTTAACCAACTGTCTTCTCCATGGAAGAGATTAAGGCAGCTGATGAACTGCCACGAGTCCTAATAAGTTATGTGTTATGTGTTAATATTTATATGTATTAATATTTCTTGACTCACTCGTAGAGCTCTCCGGATGAGGTATCGCGCCAGGAAACTGTCGTGATAAGGCTCCACTTTGAGGGTCTGTAGGAACCAAGGCAGAGAGACAGCAGGATAGGGAAGTAATGTCACAGATGTACTGTATCGACCTCATGATGCTTCACACAACCTTCTCTGTCCAAGCAGATCCACTTCATGATTTAAACAGACGTTTTTATTTCTCCCTGTGTGATAGTTGAACGTCAGCATAAAATGAGTTTAGAAAGAAGCCCTTGCTCTTTGATTCTGAGGGACTGACACCAAAACCTGACGTTTACCGTTCATGTTTTAGATAGCTGAAACATTCTCTGCTATTAAACTCTGCTGTAGCTGCATTGTAGTCTACCTATGTATAAATTTAAAAAAAAAACATACCTGCACCAGCTGCAGCAGATATTTCAGCACTTCGTCATTGGACAGGCTCTCCAGTCTCTGGACTGCTAATCTCCTCACCCTCTCATCAGTGAAATCCACGCTCAATAGCTCCAGGGCCACCGAAAGGTCCAGTTCCCCAGGCTCCCAGTGGCCCAGCAGCCAGTGGACATCCTCAACCACGCTGCGCTTCATCCAATCAATGCTGCGCAGAAAGTGGGGTAGGTTGGAGGCGTAGCGGACACTCTCCTCCCGGAATCTTCTGAGGCGAGCCCTGTCAGTGCTAAACACTGGAGATGAGGATTTGACAGTCAAGGTATCTGTTGGTGGGCCTTGGAAGGGTTTGGCTCGCGCAGTGAGAGTGGAGGAAGAGTATTTTGTATTAGATAAGGAGGAGGGTGAAGTTGGTGAAGAAGAGAAAGCAGAAGCCTGGGACAAGGAAAGGGTGGAGGCGGGACTGCAGGAATATGAATGCCTTTTAGGAAAGACCATAAGGCCATGACTGGCAGATGGTGACATGTTGCCAGCAGGTAAGTCCAGAGTGGAACGGTGAGAAAGGGACGCAGAAGGTGAGTGGCTGATCTCGATTGAGCAGCTTGACTGACCTGGGCTGCCTAAGGAAACAGTGTGTCTGTGCTCAGGTGCAAATGATGAAAGGCTAGGATCAGGTGTAGGAGGTGGGGCGGCAGAAGATGCAGAGGCTGGGGATAGTGAGGCATTCTGCTCGGGATTGTGGGAGGAAGATGAAACCACGGGGAAAGCGCAGCGTGGTGAAGCGGCGCATTGCCCTGAGTTGAGCGGGGATTGGCAGGCTTCAGTTGGGGTCATGCTGTTGGGGAGGACCACGGGGAAGTTGTAGCGGTCTAAAAGGACGCTGATAGCCATGGAGTCAGCTATTTCAGGGTTGGTAGCAGAGGACAGCTTGTCTGCCTGGTAGGTGAAGGCCTCCTCCTCCAACTCAGGGTAGGACCACATGTGGAGGGTGTGAGGGCCGTGGCTAAGGACAGACCTGCAGGGGGGGGAAGTGGGTGTTGAGCTTCGACCCAGTGATGAGATATCCACCATTGGAAAACAACTGTAATAGAACAATTGATAGAACAACACTGCGAAGAATTATAATACCTTTTAAACTTTTCATTTCATTCATATTGTATTGCAATCAAAATTCAATTTATTCAACAGGAAGTAAATAAAATAGGTACAGTAGATGAACATTATTATTCATAAAGTTCACTTTCCTTTTCTCTTCTTCTTTGTTCAACTGTTTGTATAAGGAGAATATGTGAAGCGACAAATTCCTCATCAAACTTTGTGCAATAGGATGATAGGGGAATGTACTCTTTTTTTTTTCTCATCCATGCCTTTATTTTGATAGTTCACAGTGGAAAGAGACAGGAAAGATCCAAACCCAGGACATCGTGGTTCCATGGTATGGTGTTTCAGCCAACTGAGCCACCAGGACACCGCAAAAAAACTCTGATTTTTTTAACACTGAAAAGAAAATTGCTGAAAATGTCACTGAATTAGAAATTATACAAAAATAAAAACTGACCTGTGGTCTATGAGGAGAAGATTGACAAAGTAGAGCAGCTTCCCCTTCCCTTTCTGCTGGTCTGGTGCCTTATGGACAGTAAAGGATGAGGGCTTAGAGTCTTTGGTCACTGGGGCACTGTCATTACCACTCGCATTAATGGTGAGACCCAGCTTGGCCCCACGTGGCAGATCCCTGAGGAAAACATCAAACTCCAGCCACTCATTCCACAGTACTTCGTCTGTGAAGGCCTTGGGACTGGATGAGACTGAAGAGAGAACCTTGTTACCATAAAGGATAGAGGCTTCCACGTAGGCACTCTGAGGGGATTTACTGGGAAGTTTTGGGATGTCGAAGCCAAGGAGTTTGACTCTGAATCTTCTGTTGCAGTCCCACAAAGACATCATGAAGATGTCATCCAAATTCTTCCCTTCGAGGCAGAGGTCCTCGTGGGAGCTGGACTGGCCGGTGAAACTGTCAACAAGCGGCCAGTCCGCAACCCTGACAGCCTCCTCGGCGAGCTGCGCCACAGGGACCACAGACAGGTGGAGATCCTTATTGGTTTTCAGGCACTGTCGGACCCAGAGGAACTCACTGAGGGGGAAGTCACCAGATAAAAACTCCTCCCTCCCTGAGACTTTCAGAACCAGACTGTCAGAAGAATCACAAGCAAATTCCTGGTCGGCCATCACCCTTCGAAAAACTTTCAAAAGAACATGTGGTGTTGCAGTGAGCTCAACCTGTACAGTGAAGCTGATCTGGCTCATGTGATGGAGTGTGACAGGGAGCTTTTTCTTCAGCCAGCCCTGTAGGTCATTTGGCATTGGGGCGGCTGTTGTCCAAGGCTCTGTGGCATAAAACTTGTCATCTCTATTGCTCAGCTCTTGTCTTCTTGGAGATGCCAATTTTCTGCGTGTAAAGGTGAGCTCCTCAAGCCTGTCAGAAGCTTCCTTGTCCAGGTCGTGACCAATCAGGTACGCCAGAGCCTGCTGTTGTTTCTGCCTCTCCTCTGAATCGGCAGCCACCGGCGGCGTGGCCACGATCCTCGCCATCAGACGTCCTGTGGCGTCATGTGACCATGGAATATCTAACGTCCTGATAACCTGGCAGTCATCATAGACCTCATACCAGTCTTCCCCCCTGGAGTACAGCAGAATGTATTTTTTAGGGTCCAATATTGCCAGTGGGTCTGGATGGCACCTCTGCTCCTGTGCCTAAAAAATCCCAAAATGGAGATGAATGCAGCCGGTACAATTACAATAATGTACTTATTGTTGCGAGGGCTTTACCTGACAAAACATACAGTGTACCTGTTTTTCTGAGAGCTTATTGTACAAGTCTGCTTCTCGTAGAACTAAAGTATTTGCAATACAACAGCTCATTACAATACTATCCGATAAAATATGATGTACTACAATACAGTACCATCTTTATTGTCCAGTGGACTAGCCAATACCCCCAGCAACTATTGTCAAGATGGCGCTGACCAAGGCATTTAACCCCCAAGTGCCCAGGTGGCAACAGTAGAAGTATTTGGTTGCAGTGGAGCAACTCCCCAGTGTCAATGTGTATAGCTTTATGAACAGAAGTATGCTGTAAAACCTCTCACTGGGTAAATACAGCTTAAACGACTGTTACATATAGTACAACAAAATAACAACAATCCACAGTGGCTCAAATAGGCAATATGCTTTTCAACCACAGTCTCAGTATTTGCTGATAAGAGGCCCAGTCTTCCCAGTGGTTTGACTATACCTGCATGCAGAGGTGCAGCCGCAGCTGGTCGACGCTACACTGAGCAGGGAGGGTGACTGCCACCAGCTCATAATCCAGACCAATCCCATGAAAATCCTCGTTGCCAGAAACCTGAGGCGGACCAGGCCCAGGGTGGAACTCACAGACAAACATCAGGCTGTTCTCAGAGCAGCACTGAGCTGACGCTCCTGATGGGACGTCAGCACCATAGAGCCTGCTAGGCTGATCCAGGAACACACCAGAATCCATTGATAACTGGAAAGGGAGAGAATCAGACGGATTGTGTAATTTCATACATTTTACAATTGGCAGCAATCCTTTTACAAACAACTGATTGTTAAAACTGCATTACAGCAATATAAGTGGCAATTGATTAAATCTTACCTGGACAGGTGCTGCTTTCACAAGGCAATGTCACCATGAGTATGTAGCTTTATAACTGTGTGAGAGTGTCTGTTCCCTTTTTTTTACAGGCACTTCCTCATTCTTGTGTGACTCAATGTGTCAGTCTACAATATTCAAAGCTTTTACTGGCATGATGGGGAGGTGACTTCATTGTTCCCTCAATGCATGTAGATAACTTCCAGTAACCAGATAATAATGATAAACTATTGAGTTATACTGATCTAACTGACTTCAGGTGTTGAAATGTACGGTACATGTCATTCATGTCCTTTTAGAGCATTTATTATTTCCTTCTTTGAGTACAAAATGGCTTGTGGACTGTTGAAGCAATCCAAGTAGTCCTACAATAAGAAATAAATTGACACTGGTCTGTTTTATGTCGAATAAAATGCTCATCAAAATGTGTTTCTCATGCTTCAGCAGTCAACATTTGTCATGCAATCACAGCTGTAATGATCATAAATAAGAGAAAAAGGCTTGATGCATTTCAATACACAATCATGCTGGCTGAAAGAGAGCTCTGCTGAATCAAATGTATCACAGCAATGTACAAAACATGTTTGGCTTGTTCAAACCTGTTTGGCTTGTGCACCAGCAGGCAGCAACTCTGTGAAGGCACTGTAGAATACAAGTTTGAAAATGGAAATTACGCCTTTAAAAACATCTGCAGATTGCATGAAGGTTTTTTTAATTGTTTTGTCATCATTTCGAGTCCTACTGACTTCATTTATTGAGCTACTTCTTCACCACAGGTCTGACAGTGACACTCTCGTTCTCTTTCTGCTGTCATGCTGTGCCGATGTGTCAAATTAACTCAAAATATTTGTGAATTTTGTACATCATATCTATTTATTTTTAAAAAAAAATGAAGCTATGTGATGTCTATTGCGAATATTCTGAATTTTGTCCATTGATAGTTCCTTAGATTAATGCCAGAAATGATTTGCAAAAATAGGTGTCATTGTTTTCAAATGATGGATGTAATATTTTGCAGAATTGTGGATGAATGTATAGGACCTTTTCTTGCGCTTGTAAGTGTATTAAATATTAATACAGTGTGTATTAAATAATATATAATAATAATAATAATAATCTATTCAGTGGAAATTCAACGTTGAAATCCATTTCTGCAGTTTAGATATGTGCTTTCTCTTCCTATCATTTATTTAAGGTGGTTTACCTAAAACATGGATAAGCAGTTTTTTGTTAACCTTGACAAAATGTATGCATGACTAGAACACATCTATAAATTATGTGAACTGCAGAAAAACAACTGCCACGATATTTTCGTTTCATATATTTATTTAAATAGATTTCATATTGTGCTTTTGACAGGTCACCAGACACAAAAAAACAGTACATGAATCTAGCAGCTGAATGTATAATAAAAAAATAACCATACCATTAATCTGAATACAGGGACACAAAAAGTGCCATCAGTTCAATAAATACAGAAACATAAATAGCTACAAAAACACGCTCTTCCATATTTGCTTTGTGGAAATGTGCAGAATAGTGAGTTTTTTTGTTTGGTCTCATCCTGGGTTGAAATTCAGACTGGGTGTGATCATGAGGGAAAAAGATACCAAGCTTCCCTTGCCGGGACGAAGACCATGAGGGAGAACCATGTTAGGCACAGTTTTTAACTTTTCATAAAGAATAGCCAAATAAAGGCTTTTTAACCCGTTTTGGACTACCTAGGATCTCTTTTCCCTCATGACTTTTCCCATCCCTTTTTTTAGAGGACCCAACCCTACGATCTCTTGACATTAGAAGCTCAGAAGCCTTCCAGCCTCCTGTCCGTTGGTCATTTGGATCGCTTTGATTGAAGGTTTGATTGAGGATCATGTTCTTCGTACACAGAAGGCAATGCTCACTTACAGACAATCAACGGTGGGTTGAAGTAGAAGAAAATGCAAACAAATCCAGAGCTAATCCAACGCCACTGTTTTAAGTTTAAATCCTCACAGCCGATAAAGTTTTTTAGTTTTCACAATATAAAAACAACAACAACAATAACTAAACATCACAGTTCCAGATCATGAATGGGTAAAATAATATCTAAATATAAATATAAATGTATACATTACACATCACTGTGACAAATGCAGCATTTTGGTTCTGTTCAGCTTAGTCATCTTTTACTTCTATCAGAAAAGGCTGTTCTCAGAAATAAATATATAGAGCAACATTCGTATAGGATAATGACACCACACACAAAAAATCATTGCATTTAAAAGTACAAACATTGTGATCAATAGCAGTAGTTCATCTTCCCAAAACTTGGTCCAACTCAGGTAGGCTTCCTCTTTTTTTTCTCTTCCCCTGTTGCATTGTTGATGTTGGTAAGATAATGGTTGAGAACATGAAAAATCAGAGGAAACCTAAACTTCCCAATTTAATCACCCGTTAAGTGTTGATAACTAAAAACTTGTGTTGTGCATCATCCTTTTTTGGTCCTGTTCATGTAAATAGAGCTTTAATTGGTAAATTGTAAAACAGCAATTTGTGATTTTGCTCACTGATAGCGTGGCATCTCTTCAATTATCATTTTATCTCCTCCCCTCGTTTATCCCTCCCCGCCTCCCCTCTCTGCGGACATTCATCTTATGCTGCGCCGTCTGATGTGGCCTGACCCCGAAAGTTTCCTAGTTCAAACGCCACATCCCTCCTCCCCGTCCTCCGCCACGACAGCCCGGGCAGCGCCTGCCTCACCTCCAGGTTCCTCAGCCCGTAGATTATCGGGTTGATGCAGGGCGGCACTATCAGCATGCCCAGCAGGGACAAGTGGAGTACGACCGACTGGAGCGAGGGGAGGGGGGGGTTCGCGCTGGGGAGAGAAAACGACTGGGTGACCATGGCTCCGTTCCCCTCCAGCTCCCACAGCGCGTCCGAGGCGACTTTGAGCAGCAGCGGCAGCAGCTGGAGGAGCAGCATGCAGCAGTAGAACAGCACGGTCTTGCGCGCTCTCGTGTTGACCAAGTGGAACGGCATGACTGCGTTACTCGCGTCCTGGTACATCCGCAGGTAGGAAAACGCGTACACCAGTAGGCACGCCAGCAAGGTCAGGGACCCCACGCTTCTGCGGAAGACGGCGGAAGCGCGGGGGAAACCCATGTGCTGCTCCACCGTGTCCGGTTCGCACAGCAGCCCCGTGGTGACGAGACTGGACAGTCCCTCCTCCGCCTC
>OOFE01013814.1:0-12242 GCA_900323365.1 Monocentris japonica | reverse complement strand
GGGCCAGCGCTGCCTTACTATGCTTTACGTGTGTGTGTGTGTGTGTGTGTGTGTGTGTGTGCCACGTTGTTATTATGTTTCCCAGCAGCACTGCCATAATGAGTTTTGTTGCCTGGATGGGATCCCGTTCTAGGCTATATTCAATATTTTCTCAATATATCAGTCTAAATTATTTCTATGGGCTGAATAATCTGGTTACAATGCAACTGGATGGTCGTCCCATAAATGATGTGTCATAATGTCGCCAACAACAGTCGGAGTAGGATCTAGTTTTCCTCCATTTCAACCTCCAGCAAACATTTTGAGGTTGAATAGACGGGACGGCTTCCTGCTGGACGCCCTCAGCAGAAGCCGTCCCAAATGTTAGTGTCAGTGTGGGACATTCTTTAATTTTTTATCCTGGTTTGATCAGAAGCTCTACCCAGCCTCTGGCAGCACAGACAACAGACCCAGCTCAGGCTGAACCACCTGACCCTCCAGAAGGACCAGCAGCCCTCAATGGTGAGCCCGAGCATCCCAACGTACGTCGCTCACAGCGAGCTACTTTTGGGTTGCCTCCGGCCAGGTATCACAATGAGTACTTCGTCGGGACGACCATTATTAAAGAAGGGGGGAAAATGTCAGGGTGGGACATTCTTTAAGTTTTTATTCACTTGATCCCAACATTCACATGTTATAATTTAGTATCCTGGTTTATATTTATTTTATATTTGGTTTTATTGGTTTGGATGTGTGTTGCATGGTTTAACTAGTTTTATATTATTACATGGTTTTATGGATTTGTTGTTTTACATTGCATGTTTGTTTGGACTGAGGATCAAGGTGAAACGGCTGTGATTAACTGGACCACACCCCCCACAGCTCAGGATTGGCCGGCACAGGACAGTGTGCTTTTTAAGTGTTGATTTGAGACAGGTGAAAAAAGAAGAGGATGGAGGGAGAAGAGAGACACGAGCGTGGCCAGAGAAGTGGGGAGTTTCACACACAATACAGAGTTTGGACCGCAGAGTTGAGGCTGCTCCGCTGATGGAAGACGGGGTGACAGAGCGGAAATAAGGCCCAAGACAAGACCCCCCCCTCCCTATGTTACCCCCTGGAACATAAGGAGAACACTCCCCTTCCTGAACAATTGTATTACCCATTAGAGGTGTTTGGACTGTGGCACTGTCATTTTAAGTGACTGGCTTTTATTTCTTTTAGCTCGGGAGCGTTTTTAATTCTATATTTTATTTGCTTTAAATAAATTATTTAAAGTTCTCCTGTTGCGCTTCATTTTTTAACAGTGGAAATACTGTTTGTTGCTGGTAAAATAAGAACCTCGTACTACTGTGTGACATTACTGCATGCTTCCTGCACTACTTTTATTTTACTATTATTCAGAAACTTTGTTCCCTTTTCCTCCATCAAATAGTGCAACGGATGGTCTGGCTGGTAGCGGGTTGAGGGATTGTGTCGGCTCACCGCAGTACAGACGGCTCTACTCAGGGTGACTAACGACCTCCTCATTGCTGCTGACAGATGTGCTGCTTTTGATCAATCATTTAGAAGATTGAGTAGCTGTCACTGATACTGCTCTCAATTTAGTTTAAGTCATATCTCGCTAATAGAAAATCTTCTGTTGGGATGGGCAATGCCTCCTCTGCCCCCACGTATCTCAATTATGGCGTTCCCCAAGGGTCAATCCTGGGCCCCTTGTTGTTCTCTACTTATGTTCTCCCTCTCTGTGACATCATTCATAAATATAACATCCATGCTTAAATAGCCTTAAGGACAGTAGAGGAATATTCCACTCAGTTACTTTTACACTGTTATGCATCATCAATCAGTTTAAATGCATTCCAGGTGTTAGTTTGTGATGAAGTTTTGTTCAGTCATGTTTCCTACGGCAAAAAAAACAAAATTAGACCATGCCTCTGTTCCGCTGATCTGGAAAAGGTGATCCATGCCTTTATTTCTGTGCGTGTAATTCCCTCTACTATTACTCCATTCTAGTTTCCATGTACTGGCTCCTGTTATTTTTACACTTGATTTTAAGATCTTACTGTTAGCTCCAAGTTACATGTTGGAACTTTTGACCTCTTATAAGTCTGAATGTAGCCTGAGATGCTAAGGCGTTGCCCGTCTAGCTGTCTGGATCCAGACTTATAACTAAAGGTGACTGGGCTTTCACAGTCAGAGCTGTTGTGCTTTGGAACAGAGGGCTCTTTTAAATCCCACCTTAAAACCTTTTATATAGAAAAATATTGTTATAATTGTTTTATTTCACTCTCCTCTTGGCATTTTTATTCTTATTGTTTTTGCGGTCATTTTTGGCTCTGCTTTTATTTGGCTTTGTTCTAGTTGTTTTGGCTTTTATTGATTTTTATTGACTTTGTTCAAATTGTTTTGGGCTTTTATATTTTTCTGTCCTGTGCTTTTGCCTGACTTCAACGCCTCTGTTTCACTTCCCTGTCTCTGTAAAGCACTTTAAAACTTTTTTTAAAAGTGCTATATAAAAAAAAGCTATTATTACAGTACTAATAGTGAAATGTGAAATGTGGGTATGTGCATCCTCAGAGGGATATGGAGTGAGACTAACTCTAAATTACACTGTGTGTAATATGCCAAATGAAGTATCCTCGGATTTATTTGGGGAAATAAATAAAAGTACATTCATGTCACACCAACAGAACCAAACAATTTTGTTTTATTGCCCAAGGTGATCCCACCCCGGCCTCCAAAGGTTTTCTACCAACTAGATTTATTCTTCTCCAAACCTTACCTGGTGTACAAACTAATTAAATGGTCTTGTAACAATATAATTTTCCCCCAATGGCCAATTCTTGTCACAGCACCAAATTAAATTCTCAAGCAGGACACACAAGTGCTGATATGACTTTTTCCTCATCGATTATCTGCGTTTTGTCCTGTATGTCTGAAGTACTAGCATGGCCTTGGACTGTCAACACAACTTTGGAGGCACAGCAGATGTGATTTTTAACCCTTAGTAGCACAGACATCTTCTAGTGGCTGAGTAAACAGAGAGAAACCACGTGGAGTCTGATTTCTCTCTGTTTTGACTGATCTGTGTCATGAAGTTATCTCTTGTGTAAATGCTGTCTAAAGGTTCACATGCACTGGAGGAAATACTTGTTGTACATTAGCCATTTGATTCTCCATTTTTGCTTACAAAACTGGAACTGGTGTGGAGCAGATGTGATGTCAAGGTGGTTTTCTAGTGTGTTGGGCTATCAGAGACAACTGTCGGACATTTCCAATACATTTCTGCAACTAAAGACCTGTTTACCCCCATTTTAGTGTGATCTAGTGTGATCTATTATTTTTTTAGTTTTTATGAAGATGGGGTGTGTGGATATTATTCAGTGGTAACACTCACTCTGTTCTGCCTGACTGAGTGGTGCAAGAGGCTCCGATTGCATCTATGCAGTGGTATTTTCCGCTGCTTTGGTTTTGTTACATGAGTTAACATAGGTAGCTAGCAAGTGATGAACAGAAAACTCAAAATTGCTTGACAGCTTATCATCAACCCCAACAACAATGCAACCGTCCTCCAAGCATCATCTTTGAGACGTTTATTCTTGCAGTCTTTTGAATAAAAGTGATAAAGGACTGGGAAGATTTGAATGGCTGTAATCAACTTCTCTTACATTTTGCAGAATTATTGTCCATGAAATGAAATCACATCCGTAGGAAAACAAGGAAGCGTGGAAATCGTCTTGTCTGTTGGCGGCCGATGAACCCGAAAATGTTCAGCCTGCCAGCCGTTCTTTCTTGGCTGATAGGCTTGTTGACCGTCCACACATCGAGTTTCCCTGTTTGCTCAGCTTCCAGTGACTTGTTGATCATGTTGCTCATGGTGTAAAAGCGTGTTCGGTGTCAGGTTTTGTGTCAACAGGTTGGATGCTGTTAATTGTGTTCTTTCTTTTTTTTTTCAAGCGTGTGGTAGATAGCCTGTGCTATTCATTCCTACCTTACTCATATCTCACCATCATACTTTTTTTTTAAACGTTGCTAAAGCCTTAATGCACATGAGGGAGAGTCACACTGAAAGATATTACTACCTCTTTGTTGTAGCCTGAACACTAAACCATAGTTGTTGTCAATGTTCATGGAAAATGCTCACGTCTCAGACGTAAAATGTAAAATTGACACTCTTATCAAGAGCAAATTACAATGAATGCAGCAGTAAAGTAAGATCAGACTTTAATCTTAAATCTCCAACATTGCAAGTGTTCCTGTCCTCAGAATCGAGAAGCTTTCAAAAGAAATAAGAGCATTATGCCACCACAGTCATCACTCAGCTGAATACCCTCAATGTGGATATGATATCAAAGTGAGAGTTCATTATTTGATCCTCAAAGGAGACATTGTACCTTCTGTTGCCTCCTCCACGTGGACGCCAGAGGCAGTTGGTCGGGGTTCAGTGCCTTGTTCAAGGGCACTTCAGCAGGGCGGACGCTTGCAGTCACAGGGGCTTGAACCCAGGCTTTCCAGGTCGAGGACGTCCTCCCTGCTCGCCCCACCACCCTGCTGCTCGTATCCATACAAAAAGTACAGGGATTTGTCTCGGTGACAGTTGGTGCAAGAACAAATGCACTACACACTGCGGTAGCCAACGCAGACGTCTCTAGCTGCCAGTCCACAGTTGCCCAGAGAGCAGTTAAGAGATGTGTAATCAAGACATAGGTTGTCTTAACAGCTCAATTAGCAGTGTAATTAAAGCATTCCCTCAGAGAGATAGCATGGATCTCTCTCTCTCTCACACACACACAGGTTCATACACACACCCATATACATACAAACTTTATTTCTGCACTTACACACACACAAAAAGCTGTGTCATGTCTTCGGTGATGGCAGAATCGGGGAAAGCCAGACCTGCTCATGTGTTTAATCAGCTCCACCAACAAAACCTTTGAATTATTTGGTCGAGCTTTTCAGACTGCTGGCGCTCTGCAGAGAGTGAAGGATTGCTGCAGGATAAGAAAAAGACCGCGGCTAATCTCTCCCAAGTCTCAGGTGGGGGCTCGATTTAAAGTGCATCTAATATTGCCATGAAACAAGATGTGAATGGACTGATCTTTAGATTGTCGCTTGCTGCCCCTGTCACAGTTTACATGACCAATACAGAAAGGTTCTTCCTGTTCCTGACAAATCTCTATGTAATATTTTGCTACTGTATTATCTCCATGAGCAATTTTAGATATCGGGATTTCAGACATTCAGTCATAATTCAAGTTTTTGCCAGCATGCACTTGGATTTTCTCTACTGTTTATTTAGCTAGCAAACGGCGATGTAGAGCTCTGTTGAAGAGTCGTCTTAACTTTGTTTGTTGTTCCTTGTATCTCTACAAATGTGTCCATGAATGATTGGAAATAGAAAAGATTTTATTTTACGCGAAAAACATTAGGCCAGTAAAGTCCTTTGAGACTTGTTTGTGATAAAGGGCTGTACAGATAAACTTATTTGATATCTTCAATTTGGATGTTTCTTATTGCCTGAAGAATCCTCCGTCCTGTCTCTACCTTAAATGTGAATAAGTGTGGTGGAGAGTGAGAAGGAGTTATTGCTACGATACACCTGACAGCGGCGTGAGATTTAAAAATGGTGACTTATAAGTCTAGTTCTGAAGCACTTTTGTTTCAAAAGCTGCTATATAAATAAAGTTATCACTTTGTCTTGACTGGAAGAACCCTCGCTCTGCTATCCTTGTTGCTCTCCACCTACACGTAAAACCCACAGCTGGAAGGAACAAATTCCGGCCCACTCTCTGGGGGGTGTTGAGAAGCATTCTGGGAAATGTAGGAAATCACTAACTGAAGTAGACTAGGTAGGTTGAGGGAAAGTGGGAAAAAATACAGATACAGTTACACACATTCACCACTGGGAGCTGCCCAGTACAACATTTAAGAAACTGTATAAGGTAGCCATAAAAAACATGAAGCATTCTTTTGCTCTCAAAGGAAGAGTTCCTCGGCTTCATATTTTCAAGTTGTTTTCCACTTGACTCCAAAGAGCACTTTTTCTGCAAACAGACGTTAATGGTTTGGTGAAGCTTGAAGGTGTCCCCTCTCAGCTGTCAGCCACTGAGCATCTCCACTGCCTTGCTCATGGGCGCCTCAGTAGCAGTTGTTTAGGAATGTAAGAGTGTGATCCATTCAATTTCCCCAGCCACGTTTTCCCAGCCAGTCTGGGGATTCAACCCGACAACCTCCCAGCCACAAGCCTGCTCCTCCAACCTCAAGGCCGCCCCCCCCCCCAGACAGACTGGAGAGACAGGGAGAGACAGACAGGGAGAATCTCCTGCCCCCTGCTCATGGATGGAGTCAACCAGAAGGGGGCAGAGTGTGATTGGAATAAGGTTTTGTCAACCTCCTCTCAAACTTTCCCTGAGAAGGACTTGACCCTATGGAGGGTCAGTGCTTTATTGGTTTGTTTGGGATAATGACACCACAATAAAATGTAAATGTGAAACATTTATTTCTAATAAAAAGCAGAAAAAATGAAATTGCAATTTGAAAATGAAAATCCAAAGATTAAAACTGGAAACCAAAATGGAAAAAATTCTAATATTTTTACACTTTTAATATTTTACTGATCGTTGATTCAGCCTTTCAGTCTCTCCAGACGGTGCTAACCCTAACCCTAGGAATTATGGGTAGGAGGGGCTCCCTCCGTCATTATTCCATCTCTGACAAACATCTATGTCTGCCCATCCACAACTCTAACAAACAAAACATAACCTACTTTCATTCACTGATCAATTATCCAAAATTGAAATTCTGGGTTTTGGGCTCTACCCTGATATGACGTTTTATTCCTTTCAACCAAACCCTGAAATAAAATTACAACGTATTTATAAATATACACGTGAGATTTAGATTTAATTTTCCACTGTTCCGCTTTTTCTCATTTCATTTCCACCATTGTGTTTTGATTTCGTCTCTCTGATCCCCCCCTGTGATGTTCCTGCACCCGGCGAAAGGTGGGTCGACAAGTTAGTAGAGAACGACGCCACCCTCGATGTGATGTCATGACAGCGCCTCTACGCCCACGCCGCCGTCGTCACCCCATAACAACAATACATCTAATCAAGTGGAGAGTTCAGCACGGAGGGAAGAGGAACACAGTGAATGAGGAAAATAATTGTTCCCACTTGAGAGTGCAAGTGACTCTCCATGTCACCCCCTTGTGTCCCTCTCTTCTTGAAGGCACACACACACACACACACACACACGTCCCCTATGATTTCATTCCCTGCACTCGGGAATTTTCATTTATTTCTTCTGTCTTCTTGCTGCTTTAGCGTTTCCCACCATGTTGTGATCTGTTCTCATTTAGATTCAGGTAATCAATCCTGTTGTGTCTTTTCTTATCGTCTTGATTTGTTATTGTTGTGGTTTTGATTGTTTTGAAGTAATTTGTTTTTTTCCATCTCCCCTGCACAAATTACTAATTTGCATCTTTTCTCTCAGTGTTTTTATCATCGTTCTTAATCACGTTGTTTTTTTAATGCTGCCTCTGTTTTATCAGTGTGCAAATAAACTGAACTGAACTTTGTTAATTCCATTATCAGACAGAATTACTTGAAGTGCCAAGTACAATAAATGTACAGAAAATTGCCTTGGTGGCATTGTTGCAAAAAAAGGAATGGGAGAGGTCATGGTAAGGTCAGGGTTCAGTTCAACCACACCAACAATCAATATCCGGTGGGCAGTAGATACAATTTTTCAGCTTCCAGTAAACGTCGAATGGAGTACGATAAATGTACAGGAATTTGTCCTAGTGCCATTGGTTGAGGATGTATCGTCCTGTTGTTGATCACATCCTGACTAACAACAGGACCTCACATGTAGTGCAAAGACAGACTTTATAGATGTAATATGGACAGTGGATGATACACTTCACTCTTCATGAATGCCTTCAACATTTCCTACTCCACCTCCTAGTAGCTGTGTGTGTTCCCGTAGTGTGGCTGCAGCTGCAGAGAGGGAGCTGCAGTAAATATCCACGGGTTATGTAGGTACAAAATGATACTTGACCAGTAAATGTCTGCTTCATCTGAGAATGAAGTGTTTCATTTGGAGGCACTTAGAGGTCATTTTTTGAGAACTGTTTTAACTTCAATACCCAGAAATCCTGTAATGTGACAGTGTCAGTGAACTACACACAGCACATGTTAACCAGCCAGTCTGTGATGCTTCATACCAAAGAGACAGGAGAAGAAGATCTAACGTTGGTGAGTCCAGCTTCCTCTGGACGGAGCCTCGCTGCTGTTCAGGTGGCAGGTTGGATTTCAGCCTCAGATTTTCAGATTTTGAGCCTCACTTTTGAGCGCCTAGAGAAGCACTCATTGAGCATTGATGTAAGTGTGTATATATGTATTGTTTTAGAATGGGTCCCTTCACATACTGGATGGAACGACATACCTTAATTGTGAGTGTTCAAGAGCCTGCAATCCTGAAGAACAGGCCTATAAATCAACCAAGTGGGGGATATTGGATGAGCTGACAATAGCTCATGTAACAGAGTCATTCATTTGTCCAGGCCGGGGGGGGGCATTAACATGGCTCCCAGTAATTGACAGTTTAAGACGTGTCAACGAATTACAGCGAGACCAAGCACATTAGCGACGAGTGTGGATGACAGATCGCAGTCAATCAACATTATGAGCTCTGAGTCGGTGTTCAGTATCGGTTCAGGTCTGTCTTTCCACGAGCATTTCACTACTGAGAATAAGTGACGACGCTACCGACAGATGAGCAACAGTGAAACCAGACGACCCAGATTCAAGTCGCCGTACTGGCAAGCCTCCTGAAGTCTCGAGCAAGACATCGAATCCTCACCTGCTGTTCTATAGCTGAGCCTGACCTCTGACCTCCCTGTGGAGGGGCAAGTAACAGGAGATCAATAGAGTCTCACTATGTTGATGTGTTTATTTCCCTCGGTTCCAGCAGCTATCCAGTATCCCCAAGTAGGTGAGCAGCTCTGAGTTCAGCTTCACCTGGAGTCCCCCAAAACTCCACTCCACTCCACTGCAGCCTTCAGCCATCAACGGGACGCTTCCTTTGAAATCAATTAAAGCTGCTGTGTCACGCCCCAAGCTCGATAATCACAGAGGTTCAATTCTCGATGGCTGCTGTAATGAGAAACAGAGTTGATATCAGTTGTTTTCTGGAGTATTGACTCACGTAGGCTATGATGTTCAAACACTCAGGTGTCTTACTCTGCTTTTGTTTACATTGGGCACATTGTGAAAAATGACCCATGATGTTCTTCTACATGTCGATGAAGACGATCCAGACGCTTTTCATGTGATTCTCTTTGAAAACGAAGCAGCAACACATTTAAGACACCGCTAGTTTAACCGGCATGGACTTCCTCTGTGGTGTGTTGCGCTATGAAGACCAGACCTCGAGTTCCACGGCTCAATGGCTCACTGACTGTAGCCACCTTGTGCAGACGGACAGGAATGCAGGCTCAGGCCTGAGGGATGGCAAAGATGAAACAGGTCGTGTCTGTGTAATGTACAGTAATATTTGTACACAGGATAAGTGTAGTACATTTGATAAGAACAATGTGTTTCATTTCTGAGGAATACAAATAGGAAAAGGGGAAAGACTTTGACTCCCCAAGTCACCTGGAGCTGCTGGTTCCTCCAAAACAGGAGAGCATGGGAGGAAACGCAGGTGGGGTTCACATAGACCAAACTAACTGTTACCAGGGTGGGAATTTGCCACCAGCCACAGGGTAAAAACTGGTTAATCTTCTGCTCCCGGCAAACATTTTGACGTTGAATAGATGCTGAAACAACGGCCTGCAACGCTGAATACCTTTCGAGATGACATCCAAGGACCTTAATATCCTTATGATCAGTTCAAAACCATTTTAATGTGTGTTTTTACTTTGCAACAATGTCAAATTGCGAAAATGTGGTGTTTATTTGTGTTGGAATTAAAGTTGCCATCCATCAGATGCTTCCTGGACTGTGTCTGGTCAGTTTGTGGCAGGGGCACAAACCATCATTTGCAGGTTATTTTCCATTTTAAAAATCAGTTTAGCTGGCAAAGTAGTGAATGTGGCTGATTGATTTTTGGGATCACTGGCGAAAAAGAGTGTTACTCAGCAGACATTTAGACGCTGAATCACCAACACTGTAAATTTAGCGCCAAAGTGAAAGTCGAGACGTCGTCTGTAGATGCCCGTCGCTACTACCTGCATCGTTTTGTGAAATCAGGAAAGACGAATTGGAAGAGGTGATGACAGGAGAGAAGTGGTGAATGCTCCAACAGGCTGCTGCTGACTCACACCATGCTGCTGGATTAACAGCCAAATGTGGACGGCATAATTGAGAAATGTCATTGTCTTAAATAAGCACCGCCAGCGACCAAGGACACTGGGGGAAGAGCAATTTCCTGCTACACTGTTTTCATCAATTATTTGATTGCATCTATTTTTTGGCTTGTGGATTTTTTTGGGGGGTGGGGTATGTGTGTGAGTGCCAATTTGTATTGTCTGTGTGGGGGTGGCAGGAGCTTTGATGGTGAGATGAAAGAAGGAAAGATGAAACAGAAATCTTCTCCCTTCCTTTAACAGCCACTGAGGAGCCGTTGAGCAAGGCACTCATCTCCCAACTGCCCAGACAACTTTACTTGCATGAGTAAAGGTAATCAAAAATAAAAGACTTTCAAATAGCTTTTAGTTTTTGTTTCTAACCTGCTTGGATTACATGATGTGAGGTTAACCACACGGGACAATACGTTTATTGTTTATTGGAGTTTTGGTAAGCGGTGATTCAGAAGGTCATTCAGAAGGTCATTTAGATGGTCATTCATGTCTTCATTGTAACACATTTTACACATGCCTTTTGCAAAATATGGTCTAATATGGCAAAATATGGGGTAACATGGATGCCCCCAAATATGACTACACAAGTATTTTGAAATAGTCCAATAAGGGGCGCCACATATGCCACAAATGTGTATCTCATGATGTCAAGGACAGAATTTCATGAGATCTGGAGCTTTGGATGCAGGTATGATTGCAGATACGATGTTTTGTTGTGATTGGTGCATGTGGGCGGGGTCTCGGTACATTTGAGTTTGTCCTTTCACATTATGGAAGGCAGTTTGCAAATCACTACAAAACATGGATTTCATGTTTCAGCCTTTATTTACAATGGAGACTTTTCATTGCAAGGGATGATTTGCTCTGGGAAACTGTATTCACTGAAATAAGAAGGGAGCATTTTAAATCCCTGTACTCAGCATTCATTAATACACAGGACAAGATGTTACTAAATGCAACGGGCTGCTATCATCGTGATGCAGAGTTCAGCTAGGTGACAGCTGAGAAGAAGCTGTTCCTGAGCCTGCTGGTCCTGGAACGACCAGCAGGCTCAGGTCAGGCCTGTAGCGCCTCCCAGAGGGGAGGTGGGCAAACAGTCTGTGGCTGGGGTGACAATGCTGCGCGCCCTTCGCAGACATCGCTTGTGATGGACCGTCTCAATAAAGGGGAGTGAGGTACCGGTGATGAGTTGGGTGGTTTTCACCACCCTCTGCAGTGCATTCTGGTCTGAAACAGAGCAGTTGCCGTACCAGACTGTGATATAGTTGGTAATAATGCTCTCGATGGTGCAGCAGTAGAAGTTGAACCTGAATCTGAAGAGACAGGTGGACTTTCTTCAGTCTCCTCAGGAAGAAGAGACGCTGGTGAGCCTTCTTGACCAGGGTTGAGATGTTGAGGGTCCAAGAGAGGTCCTCGGAGATGTGGACGCCCAGAAACTTAAAGCTGGTGACATGCTCAACCTCCGTCCCGTGGATGCAGATGGGGGTGTGTGTGCCGGCTTTGGACTTCCTGAAGTCCACAATGAGCTCCTTGGTCTTCTTGGTGTTGAGGGCCAAGTTGTTGTCGGCGCACCACACCGCCAGGTGCTGGACCTCCTCCCTGTAGGCCGACTCATCGTTGTTGTTGATGAGGCCCACCACCGTTGTGTCGTCTGCAAACTTGATAATGGTGTTGGAACCATGTACAGGTGTGCAGTTGTAGGTCAACACTTGTAGAAGCCTAATTCAGATAAAAAATACAAATGATACAGCCACCATCAGATACAACCACCATAGCAGACATCAGGCTACACCGTCATAGATCTACAGTCATTCCTCAGATGGCACCATTCACCAGTTACCTACCCTAGCCAAAAGCGGTATGCGGCACGTCATTGGGGTTATCAAGTGGGCAC
>OOFE01013813.1:17029-27566 GCA_900323365.1 Monocentris japonica | reverse complement strand
CTACCTAGTTTTTATTTGAACAAATGAGACAAATAAGTGAAACATATAAGCAGGTGCTAAGAGGAAGGGTCAGGGTAGTGTTTCTTGAAGAGGTGGGTTTTCAGCCTGCGGTGAAAGATGGACAGCGACTCTGCTGTCTTGACATCAGTGGGGAGTTCATTCCACCACTGTGGGGCCAGGACAGAGAAGAGTCATGACCGTGTAGATCAACCGCAGGGGCCTCTGAGCGACGGGGCAACCAGTCGCCTCGAGGCAGCAGAGTGGAGTGGTCGGGCGAGGGTGTAAGGCTTGACCATAGCCTGGAGGGAAGAAGGAGCTGTTCCTTTCACTGCCCTATTGGCTAGCACCAGGGTCTTGAACTGGATGCGAGCTGCTACAGGGAGCCAGTGTAGAGAACGGGATTTATTATTACGATTTATTATTTATTATGATTTATTATTATGATTATTATTTGTTTGATACTATTCAGAGCTGTAATATTTTCCATTAAAAAATTCCTTTGTATAGAATAAAATCATCCACCATCCAACTGTTAACCATTTGAATCCACCCTTGACTACAATAAATTGTTGGAACGGCTTCCTGGATACTGTGTTTCAACGTGCACCACATCAGATGTCCTGTGAGCCAACGCCACCACAAACAATGCAGCTTTTTCAGGAGTCATTTTCTGTTTCATGTGATTAAGGGGCATATAACTTGCATCAAAGACCATTTACATAAATCAGATCAACAACACCTCTCACTATATGATGATTTCAAGGTCAGCGATGTGACGTCACCGATGTGGGTTTCACATTGTTTAGAGTTCCAGAATGACTGGATGGATATCAGATGTAAGAGCAATATCAACATATCAGTAATATCAAGTTCCATCATTCCATTTTCAGTTCCTGTCATTTGTCCTCCTTGAAGTTGGTCTGCCCGTCCGCTACTTGATGAGAAACATCTTTCTCTTGAGTAAGGTTGCAATGTTCTCGTGTCCTAGTGTGTCTCCGCTCTCTGCCACCTGCAGCGGAGTCTTCCCCGCGGTATTTGCAGCCTGCAGGTTTGCCTTCTTCCACTGTCCCACCGGACCGGCTTGGCCCCAGGCCACAAGCCTCCTCGCTACATCCTGGTGTCCACCCCAGGCAGCACAGTGCAGGGGAGTGTCTTTACTGTTATCTATAGCATTGACCTTCGCCCCGGCCTCCAGGAGCAGCTCAACCACACTATCGTGGCCTTTCTCAGCTGCGGCATGGAGAGGGGTTTTCCTCCACACATTTCTCTCATCTACCCCCTTGTTCTTCAGTGAACATAGAAGAACTGTAGTCACGGTAGCATGCCCACCAGTCGCAGCATAATGGAGAGGGGTGGAGCCATCCATGTCTTTAGGCCCTGCCTTCGCCTTGTGAGACAATAGTGATGTCACAGCGTCTGCCTTTCCCTCCATAGCAGCCAGGTGGAGGGCAGTTTTTTTCTCTTTATCAGTGGTGTTAGGATTGGCCCCGGCCGAGAGCAGCAGGTCTGCTACAAGGCTTTCTCCCTGGGTGGAGACTGCCCAGTGCAGGGCTGTCCTCCCCTGCCTGTCCCTGGCTCCCGGGTCTGCCTTGCCATGAAGAAGCTGGATCACTGTCTCTGCATGGCCCTGCTGACTGGCTATATGCAGAGGAGTCAGGCCATCCTGGGCTACTGCATTTGCCTGAGGAAACAACACACAACTCACGCAGTATTCACAAGCATAAATATCTACGTTTCAATTTTATTTCTGTGTTACCTGTGCCCCAGCTCTCAACAACAGGCCAACTAAGGCTGACCTGTTGTGGTGGGCTGCCAGGTGTAGAGGGGTATGGGCTTTATGTCCAGTAGTACAGGGATCTAATCCCTTCTCCAACAGTGTCTGTATGATGGGCACGCTGCCACTCTGGACAGCCAGATGTAAGGCTGACGAGAGGTTGGGTAAAACAGCATCCAGTCTGGCATGTTTTGTTGCCAGAGCTCTGAGATAAAAATAAAGTCATTATTTACTCAAATGTTTAAGGCACATAAAATGTAGTTGACTTTGAAATATTTATAATAACAGACAATATCCCTTAGCTCACAAATTCCCTGAACATTTTCAGCAGCAACAGGTCTAAGGTGTGTAGAAAAGCCAAGTGAATGTGTTTTAGAGACATCCAGTCCTTGTTACCTGAATGCTTCTGTGTGCCCCAGCTCAGTGGACAGCAGGAGGGGAGTATACCCCTGTTTGTCATGTATGTTCACATCAGCTCCACTGTCTATCAGAGCAGTCAACACCCCATCTTGGTTCTGTCTAACAGCTGAGAAGAGAGCAGAACCCAGGGCCTCTGCACCGAGGGCTCCTCTGGCATGAGCTAAGGTTTATGAAGAAAGAGAGAAAGTTGATGCACAGTGATATGATATTGGAAGATTCATGATTTTTTTAAAATAACATTATATGCACAGTTACAATTCCACAACTTGAGTAGATCATACACAAGTGAGCTACTCAGTGCAAAGTCAGGCCTGTGATATATTGAGTATATCACAAAGTTATTACTCACCAAGCAGCATACACAGAATTGATCCATGATTGAGCTTAATAGCTTCATTGATAACACTGTGGTCAACTTTAGCCCCTGCGTTTAGAAGGACAGTCACAGTTTTCTCATTGCTACTAGTAACCGCATGGAACAGAGCTGTTTCATTGCGGCTGTTTCTGGCATCAACATCAGCCCCACTCTGCAGCAGCAACTCAGCCAGCCTCCAGTCATCTTCCATGGCTGCCATGTGGAGGAACAAGTCCTGCATTTGGCTCTTGGAGTGTCTGGTCTCCTCCTTCACGAGGGCTTTAACTGAATTTAAGTGCTCATTCTTTGCTGCCAGGTGGATGGGAGTCTTGGTCTGCATATCCAGAGCATAGATGGGGGCTCCAGCCTTTATGAGGGCCCTAACTACTCCAGTGTGACCCCTGCTGGCTGCTCTGTGAAGAGCTGTGCGACCCTCACTGTCCTGCGGGTCCAGCCTGGACCCTCTATGGAGCAGGAGCTCAATGATTGACAGATGGCCGTGCTCAGCAGCTACATGCAATAGTGTCTCGTTGGAGGAATTGACAGTGTTGGTGTCAATGTCTTTTAACAGCTCCTCGATTAATGGTAAGTCCCCTCCCGAAGCAATGATGCTGAAAAGGTTTCCTGGTTTATTTCGTACCGGTTTATCCCCCTTTGTTTTTACAATTGGGACAATGCTTCTTTCTTCTTTTTGAGTTTTAGACCTCTTGCTCTCTTTGGTGGCAAATAAAGTTCGATAAGTAGTCTTATCCATTCCCTCCTCATCCCTCTCCAGCAAGTATCCAATCAACTGCCTCCTTGTGTCTCGAATACTTTCATTCACTCCCCCCACATAGGTCTTGATTCGCCGATAAAGTTCAGGTTCTGTCAGCATAAGACAGGGATGGAAGAACTTCCGACATGCCCTTTCACCTCTGGCCACCAGGATGTCCAGGACCCTGGAGTTCTGCTGCTCCCGTGTCCTGATAGTCAAAACGATGGATCTCTTGGCTGCTGTCATAACCCCCTCTTTGACAAGAAGATCCAGTAGATCCTCAGTATGTGAGATCCCATAGACCAGATCCCTCCTCTTGGCCCTGATCACTTCTATAGCATAGGGATTGGTAGAATTTGATGCTGCGTGAGCATTTTGAAAACCCTTGAATATATTGATCATTTTAAATGACGTTCAGGATTTAAAGTAAGAAATTGAAGGTATTTGTCATGTATGCCTCCACACTCAGCAAGTCATTGTTCTATCTAGTGGGTCTGTGTGTGTGTGTGTTTTACACCTCATTGCTAAGTGAAATATCTCACCCTAGCAACCAGATGAATACAGAAGGCATCTGGTCCGACTTAATCTGTCCTTTGTGGGGCCATGTGACCAACTAACATTACTAGTTGCCATTAGATACAGTGTGCCAGATATGACAGTATATTTATTCATTGTTATCGCAGTTTGGCATTGAAATAAAAAACATACCACTGAGACAATTTCTTCTTTTAAATATGAACAATTTTGCCAACAGTGACAAAAAAAAAACAAGATTTGAAATTTTGATCACAATCTTCCAAATCTCTGTAACATATCTGTAAATCAACTCTTAAATGCTGCTCTGACAAATGCATTTTGGAGAAGGTACTTGGCTTTATTTTGTTTGTGTCAAGTGTAGTTATTGTCCACCAGTCTTGAGGCCATGCAGAGCTTCTGCATTCTACATGTAAAATGTTCTGCTGCTGTTCCTCAGTGATCCTAAAATCTGGACCTCTGGGTCCAGACTAGTGCTGGTTTTCTGTTCTGCCACTTAGCTTTCATTCTAGTTGTTTAATCAGGGACTGGTTTAAACCTGGTAGAACAGGTGAATGCAATTAACTAGCTGGTAGGATAGAAAACCATCAGTACTCTGGACACCAAGGACTGGATTTGAGGACCGCTGCTCTGAGGCATCATAATAAACTACTGATGTGTATTATAACTTGTGTTTATTGGGTATTTATTGCAGTATGTATCCGAAACACTATCTGAAACACGCTCAACGGCGAATTTAAAATTATTCCTACATCTATTCCGCACGACATTTTCCTTTGTTGTGTTCTGATTGGGTTGTTAGATGGGTTGTTACTATTGCAGCAATGCGTTCAGCGATTTGAGTTCGTCCAACCACTTCAACTTCTCAAGACTCCATGAAGAGCAGTTCTGCGTCCAGATTACTAGAGAGGTGATTCACTTCCCGTAAAACACGCCTACCCTGCTGTGACGTAGCCTTCCGACTGTTCCCTCTCCTTATATGGTGGGGAAGAACGCCGCTTTCCGGAATGATGTCACGTTCTCCCAAATTTGGGCAATCGCAGCAGATTATAGCGGATTTATACAATTTGTACATGGATGTTACACTGGAATTAGAATGAGGACTCACATAATAATGAAAAACATGTATATGCAACCTACCCAGAATTCAGACTACCCATTGACCATCACTTTACTTAAGTGGTTTTACCATTCACTGTGATTTATAGATATTGAATTGAAATATTTTCACTTGTTTCTGACGTAATTAACATAAGGATACGCAGACAGCCTAAACAACTGCATTAATGCAACCTCGATAAGAATTCAACTCTTAGTTTCAACAGGCAAAAAAAATCCTTGCTTGTTCGGACCTTTTGATTACAGGCTTATAAATTATAGAACTTACTTTGCTAGTGTGTTTTTCTCAGATATTCATATACTATTTGTTGCCAGTATCTGTTAGTGATTTTTACTGCGTCTTGTTGTCATATTGTGTGATCTTTGTTTTAATCTCACTCCCTTGCGATGCCATTAGAATTGACATACCTTGTTAATAATACTAAAAGAAAAGAAAAGAATACAATAAAACACGATAAAATAAAGCATAAAAAATATTTTTTAATTTTTTAATTAAATGTTTTTAAAGTTTCAGCAAGTATCCACTCAGACAGAAAAATATCCAGTACATAATTATCTATTAATTTATAGAGGTAGCTTCCATCCTTGTAGAACAACCTACTCTTGTATTAGGATGATACACAAATTCATGACAGGTCCATTTAAGTTGGTCTCAAAACAATAACTGATAGGTCTACACGTACCAAATGGTAATTTCTTGTAATAAAGAATCATAAAGATTTTGAGACAGCAAAATACTACAGTTAATGGCATCTGTCAGGTAACTGAGACTTGGACGATGTCGCCCTCTAGTGAATAATAGTAGTTCAGCAGGACCCATTGGGGGCATAATAGTTTATATGCTCCATCTAGACTGTCCCATCACACACCACATTCACTCTTATAATTTATGTCCATCATTTTCATCGTGGCTTAGAATGTTAGCTGTTTGTGAGAATTTAATAAGGTTTCTTTACTTTCAGTATGAAACACTCTCACCCAAAATGTTTGAGCTACTGTCTCAGAAACAGCATGGACCCTGTCCTCCATGCTTATTGAAACTAGCCTATATAATAACTTTTAAATAACTTTGTATGCTGGGATGTACTGCGCTGGAGCTGTTGTCCATTTAAAATAAGTTATAACAATTCTGTTGAATCTATTCTTGATTTAATTGGTATACTGTGTGATTTTTGCTCTTTCTTATATGAACCTTATTGATGGTTCAGTTTGTTTCAACATTCTGGGTGAAGTACTGGGGCTGGGGATCTCCTTTATTTACAACAGGACATGAAGTAATATTAAACAATTCTCTGGTGCAATAGCGATGACATAATATGGTAGCCTAAGTATTTTCCTGTACATTGTGTATTTATTGCTTACTTAAAGTTGTTGCAACAATGTAATAGAGTGTGGTGATATTGTGTTAAGACTTGTGAATAATGGGCAGTTTGGAGGAACATCTACTTCTACTTTGTCAGGAGGGCCAAATTTGGGGTGCTGAGGCAGTAAGAGGCCAAATCAAACTCCACACCAATTTGCAGTATTGGCCCACATCAGTGAGCTGGGTCCATCAGTCTGAAACACAATCACTTAGCCTGGATCAATAGTAGGCACTAATGGAATTTACCTTGAGGTACTGGGAACTAGTAGCTCTTGCAACATGTTGCAACATGTTTTATTATGTGAGCTCCTAACACACCCACTGTTCTCCCTGTCACATATTCACAAAACACAGAGGCAATGTTGCTTCATTTTATTTTGGTTTATTTTCTTAAATATTGATTAGTTTCTGAAGTGCTCAGAAAACAAACATAAAAAATTATACAGTATTTTTTATTACAAATGGTAAACATAAGTACTCCAAGTTGATCTTATATACATATAACAATGAGTGAAACCCCATTAAACAACTTTAGAAAGAAACATGTAAATCTTGAAGCTTTTCTAACTTAAAGAACAGTTTCTTACAATTAAGAAAAAGTACATTGTACTGTAACTCAGAGGTCAGGCAGCTTTTGTTACAACTTTTCAGCCAGTTGGCCAACACGCCCAAATTTGACGCCATATGGCTACAGCAAGAAGAGTCTCTATTGCAGGTTCTTAAATCCTCTAATACTGAATTTCTTGTTTGATGGTCATGATCAGGTCCATGCAGAGTTTGGTGTAAATCAACAAAAAAATCAGTCCTGTTCTGTAAAAAACAGCACAAAACAAAACAGAAAGATGTCCTGCTTGTTGTCATCTCCCCTCTGGTTCATGGGTACTGTCACTGTCCAGAGCCCCTCTCTAGGACGCGCCACCGAGAAGCGCGTGGCACTAAGGAAAGTGCCGACCCCAGTCACGCCAGTCTCGCGCCACATCATCCCAAATCCTGTCACGATTTCGGGAGATACAGCCACTCACCATCAAACGAAATGTCCTTTTCGTTCAACTACAGTCTTTCCTCTCCAACATTTACCTTCTCAAAAGGTCTGGAGCTGCTGCGTTAGCATAAGCTGGCACCCGCTGTTGACGTGGTTCATCACCTTCTGTTTCAGCTGGGCCACCTGCTCGCGCAGCATGTTGGCAGTGGACGCGAGCTCAGAGTTCTGGGACTTGAGATTCTTCACTTTATCCTCGAGCCTCGAGATCCGCTCCAGTTTCCTCTTTCGGCATTTAGAAGCAGCGATGCGGTTTCTCATACGCTTCCTTTCAGCCTTGATGCGCTCCTGGCTCTCCATGTCGATCGGAGAGAGTGGAGGGGTCTCCCCCGGCATCTCGGGGACGGTCTGAGGCTCTTCTTTGAGCGCCGCGAGACGCTGGAGGGGGGCGGAGGGCTGCCCGTAGATGGGGAGCTGTGGCGGGGCTGCAGAGAAGGACATAATAGGGGCTGAGCTTGTGTAGTTAGGTGCCGAGACAGTGCTGATGGCCGGGTTGAAAGTATTCAAGTCCTCATAAACCGGTGAATCAGAGCGCATGGTGGCGTTGTTGCTGTAAACGGTGGCACCGGCGACGGATGAAACAGGTGGCAGGGCGGTGTTGACACTGGACTGCGGAGCTGAAGTTACACTCACATTGGCCGTGGTAGGCATGTGCTGGTGATGGAGCTCCGCCAAGGCGCGGACGAACCCCTCCGCGAATCCCTCCTGCTCGTCGGTGACATTCTTCGGGCAGAGGAACTGAGTCGGGGTCGGTGTGGTGGTAATGAGACCGTTGCTTGACTGGATGATGAGCCGCTCCAGCTCCGGAGAGCCCAGCTTCAGCAGCCCCACGTCCGGAGAGGTCAGGATCTCGCTGGCTTTTGCTCGGAGATGAGGCTTGAGAGTCCCCGTCGGGTCGGCGAGGTTCAGTGTCATGTTGTGTTTCAGTGCTTTGGGGTTGTATCCGTAGCCCGTGTTGTCATGCTGAGAGAAAGCGTTGAGTGAGTCGTCATAAAAAGTAGTTTCCATCTTGGCAGACATAGAAGAGAAACCAAAACAATATAGAAAGTCTCTTACAAAGAACCTTTCGTCCTTCTTATCTTCTTTTCGGTGTATCAAATGAGATGAGAGAAAAAGTCCCCAAACGTCCTATCTGTGCGTAAAACTTCCGAACTTGAGTTGAGTGCGCACTTTCTCGCCCACAGAAAAGATTTACTTCATGTTCAGCGAGCGATGGTCGATGGGTCAAACTGTTTCATCCAGACTTCTACTCAGTCACTGATTGAAAAGCGCCCAGTGGCTCTAACTTTCTTGTCAGGCACCACTGTAGCCGTGGTGCTTTCTGGCTGGATGTGTATACTCTCTGGGCTGTACAGCGTGGAGGCAAACCTTATCTGCTGCCTTTGCCTCTCTAAAAATAGCCATGATGTCATGCCCGGGCTCTCCCATTGGCTGGAGGCGTTTCGCGGGGCGTAGCCGAATCTTCAGATAAGGCGCGTTGCCTAGACGACCACCCAGAAGATTCTTACTCTCGCGGTGGCTTATGGGATGAGGTAATGCTGTAAGGAGAGGGGCGCGGTGCATTGTGGGATGACGTCTTGTTTTTGAATATCTCGTTACCCGCTTTACTGTTAGTGGCGGGATAGCCCGTAGCCTGCATGTTCGGGACAACAGTTTCTGCTCTCTTTCACAGATCATTATATTGTGGCCCAGCTACATTTAATTTTATTTAATTTTATTAATTTTATTACCCTGATATTTTTATCGGAAACCTTTTTTCTTTATATTGAAAACGTTTTTTTTTTTTTAAATTGATAATAGTCCTTAATTGTAACCGATTAGCCCTGTAATGTGTAGATCTCTAGTTTGTCTGGTCTAGTTTGTGTTTTATAAGACAAACTATTTTATTCTAAACTATTCTATTCTATTCTATTCTAAATATATAAATTGCAACATTCTTCTTAATTAGAGGTGTGATTTCTGTTGGTTAGACCTAGAAGGAGTAGTGTGGCATTCAATGGCAAATTTGACAAAAAAGAATTCTAATGGCCATCAAAACAAATGTTATATTTTACATTTATACGTGTGTGAGTGCATGAGTGTGTGCATGGTGTTTAGTGTTTTGATTGTCATTTTGCCCGTTGTAGGGAGTGTCAGTAATATGATGGTGGTCTGGTTGGTGGTCGCATGGAAATGATCCTATAACACACACGCACACACATGCACACACATCCATCCTACAGAGGATGAACACACACACACTTCAGTATATGCTGAGGGAGTTAAAATTGGACACCTGGGCAGGTTAATACATAAACATAGTCTCACTCATATTTACCAAGACATGCATTAAAACTCAGTTATGGCTGAACTGCAGTGCCAAGTCCACTTTACTGAATCACATGCCCTGGTACCACCTAGTCTTTTCTTCACTTGAGAATAATATTTACTTAAAGCCATCTGAGTGTTTATTCAGTAATTAGGCAGTACATATAGATTTCACAGTTCCTTGATTTCACATATTGTGCTTTTTTATACTACATAGGCCACGGTTTGTGACTCTGCAAAGACACACTTTTAACCCCTCTTCAACTATGAAGAATTAAAAATATATCTACAGATGCCTGTTCATCCTAATAAAGAGCTAGTATATTTCCCATTCTCCTTGTCAATGTGTGTAATTAGTGTAGTGCAGTCCATTGTCCCCTGGCCCATGGTCAGAAATCACAGCTGTTTTAATGGCAGGGGGTTAACTGGTGTGTCTTACGTGTTCCTCCCGAGTGCCCCACACTCCCATTGTCTGGGTCAATGCTTGCCCCGCCAGCTTTACTGCCCACCATCTCCAGCACACCACGCCTAAATATGTCCCCCTGGTGTGACAGGTAAATCAGTCCCCTGGCGCTGGCTGGCTCACAGAGGGGGACCTACGGAGGATGAACCGGAACATAAAACACCACCATAGTCTGACTTTTTATGGCTGGTAATGTTGCCTTTATGTACTGTGGTGTATGTCAAACTGTGGCAATTAAGCACACCTATTATGTTATCAATAAAGTAGAATATAATCTGATCTAATTGGTTGACTTAACTGATCTTGTGCAATCTCTTTTTGATTTAAATCCTTGAGAAAAGATCACTTTGCTTTATGGCCATGCACACACTTCTTTTCCAAGAGAAGGGGGGGGGGGGGGTAAAGAGAG
>OOFE01013810.1:11043-22098 GCA_900323365.1 Monocentris japonica | reverse complement strand
CCACAAATTTCAGAAGTTTGACCGACTGATGACTGGAGGTGCAGCTGTTGGTGTACAGGGAGAAGAGTGGAGGAGAAAGAACGCAGCCTTGAGGGGAACCGGTGCTGATGGATCGGGAGTCAGAGACATGTTTCCCCAGCCTCACGTGCTGCTTCCTGTCAGACAGGAAGTCTGTGATCCACCTGCAGGTGGAGTCAGGCATGCTGAGCTGGGAGAGCTTGTCCTGCAGGAGATTGCAGATGTTATTAGAAGTCTCCCATCCGGCAAGGCCCCAGGCCTAGACGGCTTCACGGCAGAATTCTATAAGGCCTATGCTGAGGAGCTCTCCCCTTTTACTTTTACAGATGTATAGTGAGGCCCTGGGTAAGGGTAGTCTACCTTCTGCACTGTCTAATGCACTTATTTTTCTTATTTTAAAGAAAGATAAGGATCAGTTCGACTGCAAAAGCTACAGACCAATCAGCTTGATCGGCTGTGACGGTAAAATTCTCTCTAAGATCTTAGCTGACTAGACAAGGTGATAACTAGCCTGATCCACCCCGACCAAGTTGGCTTTATTCAAACTCGCAGTTCCACTGATAATATTAGACGTCTGATTGACATCATGTGGGCCTCCCAAAATGACGCCTCCCGTCTGCCCTGGAGGCCTTTGGCTTTAGCGGGAAATTTATTAGTTGGGTCAATCTCTTGTACACCAACCCTAGAGCCTCAGTTGCAACAAATGGTGTTATCTCGCAGTCTTTCAAGCTTCACAGGAACCAGACAGGGCTGCCCAATGAGTCCTCTGCACTTTGCGCTGGCACTGGAACTTCTGGCAGCAGCTATTGACAGAGACCCTGACTTAGTGGCTATTGACAGAGACCCTGACTTTCCAGGTATCCAAACAGGCAGTGCTGACAAGCTGATGCTTTATGCAGATGATGCTTTAGTTTTTATAACGGAACCAGAACGCTCCCTCCCCTGCCTTTTTTAAAACCATCAATCTGTTTTCTAAATTATCCGGATATAAAGTGAACTTGGCCAAATCAGAGGCACTTCCTTAGACACCCTATTGTCCCAAGACCTTATTCCAACCTGGCGGTTTCACTTGGCCACGGTCAGGTATCAAATACCTAGGCATCACATTTCCCCCATCGTTGTCTGACCTGATATGTGTTAACTTTGAACCCCTTCTAGATAAATTTAAGACTGATGTAGACTGGTGGTCCCCCCTATTCCTCTCCCTCTGGGGCAAGGTCAATGTAATAAAAATGAATTGTGCCCCCAAATTTAATTACCTATTACAGGCACTCTGAATGAAGATTCCCCACAAATATTTCAAGCAGTTCTATAGGCTATGCAACAAATTTGTATGGAATGATAAACGCCCTAGATTAAACTTGAGAAAGTTGCAGAGGCCTGTAGATCAAGGTGGACTGGGGGTCCCAAACTTGTTGTTCTATCACTATGCATTCAGCCTTAGACATATGGTGCACTGGGCACTACCTCCTGAGAGAGCCCCCCCATGGTTTAATCTTTAGAGTCCTCTGTGCAGCCCACTCCTCCTTATGCATTACATCACCACTAAGCTTTCACCAGGGGCACAAACCCACCCTATCCTTTCACACATACAATGGGTATGTCCCTCACCTCAACATTGCACTCTCCATATGGCTCAACCCTAAACTTTGCATAGGGAAATCACCATTTCTCTGGAGGCCATGGGCGGACAGGGTAATCTTGGTTCTTGGGGACCTATATGAGGGGGATACACTTAAGTCCTTTAATGATCTGAATGTACAATTTCATCTACCCCAGCATCAGTTCTGGAAATATTTACAACTCAGACACCTATTGCTCCATACCTTTGGATCTCTCTCAACACCTCCCTCTACTGTAAGCTTCCTTACACAAATAATGGGGGTCTTTGGTGAAGGACACGAGGCCTCGTTCTATTATTAAATGCTTCTAAAATGCTCAGACAAAGGCCCACCCACCCTCAGACTGACTTGGGAGGCGGACCTCAATGTGTCAGAGAGGGAATAGAGTAGGATCTTACTAAACTTTAAAAAGATGTCCAGGGAACTTAAAACCAGGGTCATCCAATTCAAGATTCTGAATAGAGTTTATTGGACCCCATCCAAGCTGTTTAGAATCAAGCTAACCCCAGAATGCTGGAGATGCCAGAACAGGGAGGGTACATTGATTTATATGTTGTGGAGCTGCCCCAAAATACAAGACTTCTGGTCTGAGATTCACAAAAATGTTACACAAATCGTAGGGCGCGATCTGTCCTTTTCCCAGAGTCTGTATATCCTGGGGGACCCGTCGCTCCTCGAGGACCTCCCATCCCCTGATGCTGGGGCATAAGCTCATTATTTCAGAATGGAAGGCCCCCTCTGCCCCCCCCGACTCATGAACAGAGTGGAAAGTTTCCATTTGAAATGGGAGAGTTACCTCTCCAACATTAGAGGGCCAGACTAAGGTGTAGGACAAGGAGGTTCTAGATACATTTCCAATGTACTTTTATTTCTGTGGCGTGGGGATTGGCCTGCACTACATCTCATCATTATTATCACTGTATTTGACACCGCTGAGTGTGGAAGTATGCTATTGTTTGGTATTGTCCTGTGTGTCTTTTATTTATTTGTTTTATTCATCTATTTTGTTCTTCCTTTGTTGGTCTGTCAGTTTTTTTACTTTCCATGTACAAATACCGACATTAATACTACTGGTTGTCTTATCACCAGATATTTGTCACATGTATGCTTGGAAATGTTTGTTATTTCAAAATGCCAATAAAAATTTTCACAAAAAAGAAATAATAATGCAATCAAGAAAAGTTGAAATCCAATGAATCCCATTGTGGTAGCTTGGATAGCACGCAATACCTTCAGATGACAGAAACAAGTGAAAACTAGCTTAGCACTAGTTATGTGCCTGCCAGGTGTGGGTGTTTTGGCAACTATGGAAAATAAAATCACCAATAATAGCTCACTACTACATAACAGCATAAAAACTAATGGAAACGTTACATCCTCAACAAAGATTATGCCCATTTACAACAAAGCAGTCCAACAAACAATATGTAACTATATGTCTACATGCATAACCCTTACTTCAAAAGTTCAAAAGTCAACAAAACATATTAAAATGATAGAGGATTTAAATTGAAAAACAGTGATCCAAACCCAATGTTTTTATCATATATACTTCAAAAGTTATGTCATTATATCTTACCACATTCAAGTGAAATGTTAGAATTAATTCAATTGCTGCCTGTCAAAAAGGCGCTAAAAAATTATTTAGACCACCATCATTGCCAATCACTAAAGAAACTTGTCCACAGCTGAATCTCTTCTACTGCAGCACTGTGCAGCTGGCCTGGACAGCTCAGTCGGTAGAGCATGAGACTCTCAGTCTCAGGGTCGTGGGTTTGATCCCTGTGCAGTGTAAACTGTAACTTGTAAGTCACTTTGGATAAAAACGTCTGCTAAATGACTGTAATGTGAGGAGGAGCAGGAATTCACCTCAAGCATTAAAATGTTAGTGACACTTTTTCACAGCAGAAATGAAAGATATTCAAGGTGGTTTACTATTCAAATGTAGAATTATAGAAGATGATACTCATAGCGATAGCAACCAAACTTGATGCTTATTCTTTTTTGGAAAAAGTATATTTGTCATAGCTGACTATTTGTCATATCACCAACTTAATATTTTAGATATAATTTATTAATGTAATTTTAACAATATACTGTATCTTTTGGCTGACTTCTTCTTAGGCTTATTATTTGCTATTGGCAAGAAGGATTACCCACCTCTAAACATTTTCTAGCTGAGCCTTTTTCACTCCTAGTCTAACATCCACACAAGTTCTGGAGACTTGACCTGTTCTGTACCCACTCTGTCTCAGGCTCCCCTCTGGCCAATGGCAGGATTCATCTGCACAGCTCAGTGAAGCGGAAGCTGGGTGATGAGAAAGGCTACGTGTTCGACAAGCGGCTGAGGTACAACGTGCGACAGAATGAGAGCAACTGTCGATTCCGAGACATCGTGGTCAGGAAGGAGGAGGGCTTCACACATGTCCTGCTGTCCAGCCAAACGACAGACAACAACGGCCTGACACCAGAGGTGAGAGACAATGCACAAAACACCCACCCACACCTTTATGCGTTATAGCAAAGCTGTTTGTGCGTTTGAGTGACATGTCTCTTGAATACTTAAAAACTAGTAATTCAGTAATTTAGCCTATATTTCTATTTGTGCATTTCCATTTGGCCTTTATGTATTTTGTGTCTATGTGGTATGTATCAAACTTTATTGCTAAACTGAATTACATGTGACTTTTTTTCACTGTATCTCAGTTGCCATTTTGTCACTTTATTGGTTAGTTTGTTATGTTACTTATGCTGTCAAAAGGCTTTTATAGTGGCTCTGTAATTTGGAAAGGTCCTTATTGTGCAAAGTTTGACTACTTTACAGCGGTTCCCAGTCATATTCCTGTTTGACTTAAACTGTGCTCTAATGTCCAAAAGCTTTTAATCAGATGCATCTAGCAGTGATAAAAATGATCATTGAAAGTATGTCATTGTATGAAGTATGAAAAGTGCTACTCAAAATACTCCAGTGCTAAGATTTCCGATGGCTCTTAGCATACATTTGGCATTGCTTAAAATCTGGTCGCCGATTAACTGAGAAATTAAGTAAGTAGGGAAAACTAGGTTATGAAAAAAGAGCTGAAAAGTGCATGCATGCTCAGCAAATGATCCCTGGACAAATAAAGGTTAAGAAAGACTCAAATCTGCCTCCTGCCAAACAAGGTTTAGTAGAGCACTTATGGGCTCCCATCTTCCAGGCTTATGCCATCTGCTGTTATTGTACCAAATGTCAGTTGAACTACTGAGGAAATTATGCAGCAAGTCAGGTTCCTCATACAGGAGAATGTTGTGTAATTTTTCCTACAGGGAGCTTGTGACACTTCCAGATTTCCACCTAAGGGCTTGATAGAAATAATGTTGGCATCTCTGCTAGTGTTGGAGCTTACCGTTTGGCTTTGTCAAATAATTGTCAGATACAGTTCTGGGCAAGAGTATTGGCACCATTGCATTTTATGCAGATCATGTACAATATCACCTGAAATAATTGGAAATTGAAACAACTTTCAGTCTTCACACCTTCATCTCTTTTATTTAACAGAACATGATCAAACAATAAGAAGACAAATCTAATAACAATCTTTTATGGCTTCAAAATGAAAAAGTGGCTCTGGCTATGATCATTGGCACCCTTTTCTAGTACTTAATTGCACAGCCTTTGGCAATGATGACTGCTTCCAAACGTTTCCTGTAACTATCAATAAGCTTCCTGCTTCCTGCTCCTTCTCCCACTCTTCAATTGCAACCCACTCCAGTTCTTCAATGTTTGAAGGATTCCTTTGACCAACTGCACAGTTCAGGTCTCACCATTGGTTCTCAGTGTGATTGAAATCAAGACTCATCCGTGGCCACTGCAGAACAGTCCAATGTGTTCTCTTGAACCATTCCTGCACCATTATACTGCACAAAATACATTGTTGGGTGTCATACTTCTTGTAGACATGCTTGTGCTGATTCCATTGGTATGCAGGACTTATATACTGCAGTGAAAAATGAGCCCACTGTGAGTAAAAAGGTGAAAGGAGCACAAATCACCCAGAAATTGCTTGGGTTAACTAAACAGAGGTCAACTAAACAAAACTGCAACTGAGATCTGAACAGAACAAACTGACCTAACAAGTGACACACAAAGGGGGTATATATACACCTGGGCTAGCCTAACAGAGACACAAGGGGGAAAGGAAACATAATTAACTCCATAAGATTAATAAAGCCAAATGAAAACAAGGATGCAAGTAATAATCATGTTCATAATCTTGTTCAAATTATATTTCAAAAAGAGCATAAAGAGTCCAAAGTTTGCAGACTCTCTCGTGATTCAAAGTCTGGGGATCCCCTGCAAAGCACTGTGAGTTGGCACCTTCCACTTCCTGTCTTCTCAGTATAAAATCTTTTCAATGGTGGAGGACTCAGCAGCCACATGTGGAGGGCAGCAGAAAAAGGACTAATGACATCAGAATGTGTGCACTCAAATTAGAAAACAGTGTCCTGTCAATAAAAATAGTATGTGCTGTATGAAACAAAAACCTCTGTCATGTCATTATTTGCATTATGAATGTGAATATGCTCTAGAAAAAAGAACATAATGCTTTGTGTCAGCTGGTGGTATGGCCGTCACAGGGCACCTGCAAGCTGTCACAGATGAGTTGAATTACATTGCAAATGAGAATCTATTTCCTCCAACAACATTGATTTGGATTGTTCTAAAGGGTGCCATTAATCATGGTCATGGGAACTTTTCTATTTTGAAGCCATCAAATATTTTTTAAAATTTGTATTGTTATTGTTTGATTATGTGCTGTTGTAAATCGATAGATGAATGTGTGACGACAGGAAGTTGTTTCAATTTGCAATTATTTCAGAAGATATTGTACATTATCTGCATGAAATGCCAGGGTGCCAATAATCTTGGCTGGAACTGTAGCTGGGCTCTTTACTAGACTCAAATGTGTTTTCAACAAGGCATTTTGATTTCTAATGTAAGTTAATCTTTGCATATGTGAACAAACTTACGTAAACTAAAAATGTTCATATATCTTAGCCATCAGACTGGAAAAGTGCTTTAAAAGAAACAAACTGCTATGAACTGAGTATGTTTACATGCACACCAATACCTCGATGACTGGGCGTCATCAGCAGCAGCAATATTTTGATTTACATGGTTCGAAGTAACACGATTTCAGAATCGGTCTACCTCTTACCACCATAGCCGTTAGTTACTGTTACTTACCTTGAAAGAATCTATCATTTACTATCTACAGTACAAGATACTACTGCTACTGCCTCTGGTGACCTTTGACATGCGCAGTTTGATAAAAACGGAAAGGAAAACTGACTAAGGCGTTTACATGCCCCAGTAAATCAAAATAAATCAAAAACAAGGTGTGTTCACTGTTATGCTTACTCTCATTTTGACCTTCCTCTGATTAAGACAACTAGATAAATGTGTTAACATAACAATTTCAATAGTATTGCTTTAATGAAGATCAGTTATTAGTGTGCATGTAAACATATCCACTGATATTATTTAAAGAAGTTATTTAGCTAAGCACACAAGCTCAATCAAATTAGTTTAATATGTCACTATGAGGGCAGCTACAGATAATGGCATGAAATGTTAATCACAATCATTCACCTGTGGCTCATTAATCCAAGTCAGCAAGCTTCTTATTACTATTGAGCTTCAACAGAGGGAGGCTCTGGCTTTGATACGGTGTCTTGGCTGCTGTCATGCCTGTTCTGCTTCACGGCAGTTGAAGTGGCATAAACTGTGTGCACGTGTGGGCGTGTGAGTGCATGTGTGACAGTAAGCCCGTTAGGGCTGGGCTTATCAAACAGCTCTGTTAGCTCCTACTCTGTTTCACAGTCTTTGAAGCTGCTGGAACAAGGGACTCTGAGGATGTGCTTACTGAATGGCTTCAAATCTCCCCTGCAAATTTCTTTTCCAAACCCTTGATTCTTGCTTTAAGTGAGAAAGTCCCCTTGGTCACTAACGGGTACTATTTCTTTCTTCTTTCTCAACTCCCTGGCCAAATAGGGTTTACCCTTTCGCTCAAAAATGTCTGTCAGATTCTCACTGTCACACCGACTTAACATCCTCTGACTTCTATTTCCCTGACTTAAGACACGTTGAGTTGTTAAAGATGACCATTTTGTTGGTGGCAGCTGAGAATGTGCATGTTTAGTTGTGATAACTGTCTTGTCTTGCTCCGTAGTAGAGCACTGAAAGTCAAACATGAAGTACTTGTCCTTTGTTACTTGGGATTCTTCTGAAATTTCTCAGCCAGTCTTAGCAGTTGAGGCTCTCGGACTGAGGCTGAGGAATAGTGTCTCGATATGTTTGTAAACACCTTCGGACATGCACACCATGAATTAAGTTCTGTGAATGTGCAAATTATCATCCAAAGATGACAAAAGATGCTTCATAGACTTCATAGACACAGTGTGCAAGTGGCAGTTAAAGTCCTTCCGATAATGACAAAGATGAGGAGGAGAACACGTAACTTTGAATTTGAGTGGCTCATCAGAAAATATTAATCATTAATTTCAAGTACCTACCCTTAGGTTGCCAGTCTCAATATATCTCAGGCATCACCTTTCAAGACGAAAAATTACAGATTTATTTATATTTGCAAAAAAAGAAAGTATATGACTACAAATGGAAAAGATTACACTTCACACGACACATCATATGAATTTCCCATACACATTATATATGAATTTTATTCATTAGAAAACAATGGGCAGATCTGCCCGCTGTTGTTGTTTTTTTCCTCAGACAGCACCTGATCATGTGATGTGAAATTGAGAATGTGAATCCCAGACATTCACACACATTTTAGCAAAACCCCATACATGTAAGTAACTGTCCAAGTAGTGCTTAATGCCTTGAGTCTGAATAGCAGTGCTTGTAGTTTTGCTATTAAATCTATTGTATTGTATTGTATGCTATTGTATCTCAACTGTAAATCTCAGCCTAAATAAATAAAGAAGTAAATACTCTGTGCCATTCATTCACATAGCCTGTATGCTCGAGCTGGGTGCTATAGACCAGGGCACTTTACACTTTATTTCAGAATGATCTGATATAGTTTATGTAGTAAATACGCATTACAAAACCTGTTTGTTTTAAGAGTTAGAGAATGTTTTTAGTGTGAAATTTCCCACCAAGTCACAGAAGCCTTTTCATGTTAAGGGTTTGGGGTGAGGGTTTGTTGTCCAAACCCTCACCCCAAGATACAGTTGGAATGCAATACAATGAAGGAAATATATATACTTAAGAGTGAATAGGGTTTATTGGAATTCAAATCAAAACATTACAACAAATGACCACAAGAGATTATGATAAAAGTCCTAATGGAGGAATCAATTAAACCAAGTTAAGGTTATAGAAATAGTACTGGGGTGAATAAAGACTAAATCAATAGCTTTGAAGTGAATTATGAAATGCCCCTTTCAGAGAAGAAAATATTTTTTACACTGTGTCATGAGAGAGACGTCTTCTGTGCTGCAAGCTACTACACTGTCTACACGACTATGGAAGAAATTAGCCCAATGCCATTCTGTCTTCATTTACTTTCATTCAGAAAAATCCCTCTGAGGACGATCTGATTCTGATCTAGCAGCAATGTTATTTGTTATTATGTTGCCAATGCTGCTCTCCCCCTGGTGGTGGCTTTTCTATGGAGAGAATCTTATTCCCATGATCTCAATCCACACCACCCAGGCCCAGTGGAGGCTAGCTGGAGCAGAGAAAAATCCAGGCTCTGCAACACACACACGGAGATACACACATGTACACACACAAACAGAACAATATGAATTTGTCAAATAGATGATTGCCATCTAACTAATGGCATGAATGTTTCATATTTTTTCATCAAGCATATAGCCTATACATCCTTCAGGAGGAGAGAAATATTTTTCTTGATTGCTCAAGACAGTTTGCAGTGATTGCAATGTTAATATTTCATCTTCTAGTATGTGGACCTGTGATTAAACCTCTAACTAACCCCCTCCTCCTGTTCTGTCTTGATAGTTGATAGTTGCAGGCTATTGAAGTGAATCATTGGAAGTCGCAATGCATTGAGTACTGAGTTGAATCCTCAAAATCGTCTCCCCTACAGGTGGTGTAGTTTTTATTTCCAGGCAGCTGATCTAGAATGCCGTTGCAGCTCACTTTGTTGTGGATACCCCCACTGTTTTTCTACAGATGTCCCCCAGGCCCCTGCACAGTGCTTGTGAATGTCAGTTTGACTGCTCTCTTCTCCTCTCTGCTGCACAGTCTGTAACCAACAGTTACCCATCTCTGCCCTTCTATCTGGGCCTGATTTTAATTGACCTTGCTAAAATAATCTCACTCACACTTTCTGTCACTCACACACACACACACCACTTCTAGTTAAGGCTAAGGACCGATTAGATGCTTGGTGGATTAAGTTGACTTTGAGTCAGATTGGTTAATTTGGGTCAAGGGTGATAATCTGATTGAATGCAGCAGTAGACAGGGTGCAGGGTGACGGCAGACAGTGATGTGTTGGCGTTGATGGGGGGGATTGTGGGTTCCAGACGACCTGTCAGGAGGGGGGCTGTCTGACAATGTTGGGTTTTTTCCCACTTATCACAGACAAGACAAAGGCCAAACATACTGAGGTACAAGGCTTAGATCTGGTCAACATTACCTGATGTGCTAGATGCCATCAACCACAATCCATAGTGACTGGTTTGTACGACCATCCAACCATCCTGCCCATCGAATCAATGAAAGCTGTCTCCCCTTCTGAAACTACTGTATGGGTGGACTAGCTCATGCTTCAATCTCAGTGAGCATTCCTATATTCCCAGTGTTTGCCATTATTTTTTAGGCCCATGGGTGTGCAATAAAGAATTTGGACTGAATATCTGTATTTCATCTGTTTGCTTGTCTGCCTGTCTGTATGTGTTGTTGAGAATATGACACACATCTCCTCCTCTTTTTAGATCATGAAAGAAGTGTGTCGTGCCCTGGGTAATGCAGCTGCTGATGACAGTAAATTATTGTTGCTCAGTGCCGTGGGGACTGTTTTCTGCAGTGGCCTGGAGCCATCCTACCTGATAGGCCGTCTATCCACCGACCGCAGGAAAGAGAGCAGCCGCATCGCAGACGCTGTACGGTAAGAAGAAATCTTTCCAGACACAAACACAAACACAAAGACCCTCACGCCATTTGGCCTGAAACTTGACTACATTCTCAGTGTTTGTATTGATAGTTGTGTGATCCCCTGCAGGGACTTTGTGTTGGCATTCATCCATTTCAAGAAACCCATCGTGGTGGCAATAAACGGGCCTGCTCTGGGTCTGGGGGCCTCCATCCTGCCCCTGTGTGACGTGGTGTGGGCCAGTGAGAGGGCCTGGTTCCAAACCCCATGTGCAGCCCTCC
>OOFE01013809.1:0-10934 GCA_900323365.1 Monocentris japonica | reverse complement strand
TGATGGGGGTGGAGGACACCGAGCCTTGGGGTTGGAGACGGTTACACTGGCGCACCCCGGGGCGCTCCAGCCCGGCCAGGCCTTCCTTCTTCACGTCAAACTTCATCAGGTCAAAATCGTTGACATATTCCAGAGCCAGAGGGCTGCTGGGGAGCTCCGGGCCCATACTCATCTCTGCACTCATGTTGCTGTCGCGACTCTTTTGCAGATATGCAAAGGTACTTGCCAGCGTCACAAAAACTGACTTATTAATCAGCGTCTCTTCTGTCCCTTGTTGTTTCATGCAATAGTTATTTGGACTCCTCCGCCGCTGTGCACTTGGTTGCTGTAGCATGCAACGCCGTGTGATTGGTAGAAAAAAGGAAAACGAAGGAAAGTAGTGGGGAAAAACTTTCAGACTAATGCTCTGCAAACGACATCGGAATTTGCGTCATTTAGCCTACTTCTGCTGGGCTAGTCTGGCACAGAGACCAGGACAGGAGGTACAAAGCAATGCGTCTCAGTGCAAAAGTAAAACCTCAGTCCCTTCAGTAGAAGTGTATTCACAAAGAATCAGCATAAATAATAATAAAAAGCAATACCGCGTATATACGCTGATACGGGCACCAGTCCTCGTTGCAACTTCTTTGATGTAAGTCCCTTTTTTCTCCAGGAAACAATACAGAAGCAAATAAGCAGCGTAAATAGGGCGTCTGATTTTCGCTGAGAAGCAGCTTTTCCAGCTCTGCACCGCAGAGATTTAGGCTCGCCTCTCTGGCTCTCTCTCACTCCCCGGTATCCAGCAGACTGCGCTTGGAGCCAGCAAGGGCTTTATCCTTATAGTGCACCGTGACGTCGAGCTGAAAGGCTGGATCCAATGCTCTCTGCTCTCCAATGGGAACGGGACTCAGCGCTGAAATAGAGGAAGTGAAGGAGGAAAAGGAGAGGAGAGGAGGGGGCACAACACAGTTGACAGTCAGCTGACCGACTCCCTTAAAAGCAGAAGGTGGGAGGAAAAAGGGGGAGAGAGAAAGAAATGCCTTCACTTCAGGGGCACTATCGCGCTGTCTTTGCAGCTCCCGCTATACGCACAGTTCCTTCTCTGTTTCATGACAAATGCAGATTTAAACGCGAGTAATAGGAATGGTAGAGGACATAGTTTCCTTAAGATAAGGCCAAAGGAAACTTGATAATAACACGTTGAAAGTAGTCCTCTCTGCAAAAACACCCAATTTAAACAAGTTAATGTCATTTTCAGTCTTGGCATCTTAATTCTATGAGAACAAGTGGAAAATCCTGCTCTTTGTGTGTGTGTGTGTGTGTGTGTAGTGAAATGATTCCATTTGTTCCCAGTGCAGTTTAAATTGTTTCATTTTTTTTAAAAATGTCAATATCTCGAAACAATGTAGAATAAGGCACACCAGTCCACTAATATGAAAACGTTACTTGATTCATAAAAAACTTTGGAAACAAGTTGATTGCATTGGAAACAAATGGACCTTTCTCTCACCATTGTCAGATTTGTCTTCACTGGATTTGAGAAAAATACACTTTCAAGGATCAATCCGCCTACTACATTAAATAACTGTCTTTAAGATTGATATTTCTCGCAGTGTTCTCGCCTTATTTCAAACTGGTGTGCATTTATGACATGTATAACCAACACAAAACCTAATATATGACGAAGTACCGAATCACAACTATGAGCAATAGCCTACACAGTGTATGCACAATCATTACAAGCAGCATGGGCCCATTCACCAGAGGCAAAAACACAAGCATATATTGGTTGACAAGAAGGTGATACTGTAACAGAGTCAGAGCTCGTCACCACTGGGATGCTAACAGTGTTGAACAGTTTAATCTTGACCTTTCTCACGAACAAGGAGGCATAGCTTCATTGTGATTTAATCAAATCGCCCACTGTTCATTTATGCGCTGAAGAGTCACAGAAATACTTGGCTGCCAACCACTATTTTGATATGTAGACCACATCTTGACTCCTCCAATAGCCCCTCATGAAAAATCACTATAATATTCACATAAAATTCCTATAGGAACTCACAGTGTGTCTGCGGTACTCAATAGTGACTATATAGTGACCTTATCGTATTTTATGGTATTTTTTAATCTCCTATGGTAGCACTATAATATTCCTATAATATCAGGGACTTAGTTTTATTATAGGATTACTGTAGTTATTTTTCGTACAGAGAAATGTGCCATAGTCGCAGGGACTCTGGTCAGAGCCTCTTACCAGTAAGTTACTCCCACAGCCCCATGCAGTGCTCACAGACATCAGCCTTTCTTGGCCCGGACAGTTAGTTTTACACAGGGCAGCGTCACAACAGGGATTCATTAGAAAACAGGCTCAAGGCTGCCCCTACGTGGACAAGCACGTGAACGAGTGAAGCTGGTGAGATGCTGCTTGGATGTCCTTTTATTTGGCACTTTGATTTCATCACCACTTTAATTGCTCTTTTCAATGGTCAGATTCTGCAACTATGACTGGTAACCGATGATCTCCCCCGTCTGGGTCTCATAAATAGCCTAGCACATGTGTAAACATCTCACTGACATATAGTCTAACAGGTAGTTTGGTCAGTATAGAATGACATAGCCCTGTGAATGTGTCATTGATTTTATATTTATTTTAAGCGTTCAACAAAAAGTAGTCAGAGCAAATGTCCCGCTTCCCTGCAAAAGGAAACCGCTTGTAAATGAGTCAATTTGAGGGATCGATTGGATTATCATTTCGTTTCCACCTCATATCCACGGTTGAGTACAGCCGCGACCAGGGCGCATTGATCAGCCTGGGTGTTGAGAGAGGAGGCTGCCAAAGATGAGATTCGATAATAAAAGTCTTGTTGTTTATTTCAATTCTTAATCAACTTGAGTTGTGCAGCAGTGTATCAATAGATGGACCCTGAATGTAACCCATTTCATAAACCCTTAGCCTTCTTGACCAAGTCTCAATATCTTAATATGATTGATATTTTTTATGCATTCTGGAGTTACAATTCGCATAATGTAAGAATATTGTTGGAGTTAGATACTGAGATCCTAAATTTCTATATCACGTAATGAAGGTAAAAATAAAGACAAATTCTCAAATATTAACATTATAATATATCTGTCGATTAAACATTTTGAAGACAATATGACATATTCTGAGCCAATAGTTTTATGAAGCATTTGATGAGCCAGAGGAAGTTTTTAAAGAATCCTCCAAAAACTTGGCAAAACGATTAGAATAAATTTCTATCACTTCACTATCATTTCATTTCCCGCGTTTCATTTTTATTATTATTATTATTAGACGTTAGCGCCCTTGGGACTTTTACACATTAGTTTAGAACAAAAAACAACATCCTTAATAACACTAGACATATTATGTTCATGTAGGAGAATTTAAGTGTATTTAAAAACACTGACCCATGTGATTATTCCTGGTAAGATATTTCGCTTTTTGTGAGAGGATGGTCATCCAGGCTTGATTACAACCCATTTAGACACATTCCACTAATTTACTGTACAAATTTAGAGCATGCAGTAGATATTATCCTATACCGGTAAACAAATTAAAACCTCTTAATTCTATAATACTAAAACGGACGGAGAACATTTAAGGTATAATCGTTCATATTTTTATTTCCTGAACCTGTAGACGAGCTTTTCAGTTCTTCACTCCAACTTCAAAAGCGCCCTAAGCGAGCCGAGCCGAGCCGAGCTGCTCTGAAACGTGTTTCCAGCGAGGCCGACCCGGCGGCAGCCCCATTAGGTTGTAATGCTCTCTAATATAGCCTGAGTCCACCGTCTAATAGATCCAGGCAGGCCTGCCGGCGGCTCTCCCCCTTCGGTAATAACGGGCTGTAATGGAGAGACAAGATGTAAAAAAGCGTCCATGTCAGCAGCATATCGGTGGTTAATGATCTATTAAGTGATCCGTGTGCTTATGGACAGCAAAAAAAGTGTCGATGCTTGCTTATTCGCCCCTAATGAGAGTCCCATCCTACGGATTTTAGGAATGAATAACAGAAATAAAATCACCTTTAAAATGTTACATTTAACAGTTGACGCATGGAGGCTGTAGTGGCTGCAGTGCTTCCCACAGCTCACATCTCACAGCAGGCCTGGTGGCTTCACACAGGAGGCCTACGGTGTGTCTGCAGGAAGAGACACGATTCCCCTCACAGATCTGGATTTATACTCTGCTCCATACCGACCTGAGGACCTATCCATGCATATACACCTATATGCGCACGGTGTTTGGAGGCCGGGTTGCCTGGCCAAAAAGAGCTTGGAGCTCGGTGAACTCCATCTGTCTGGGACTCTGCAATGAACTTAAGATTGTCCAGAGGTAAATAGTTGATCTTATTTGGCCATCTTGGCCGTTATGCATGCGTATAATGATTAACTTAAATGGTCCCCCGGACTGTTCATCGAAATGCTGCAGAAAAACCGAATGGACGTAGCTGTGTTTGCAGGCCTATGAGAGGAAGAGAGGGGGGTGCAGATGGACAGTCAGGCCTTTCGGAAGTGCTGCTTTGACGAGCTTCTCCGCATAAGTCACGGAGGAAGAGACGGGAGGCACTGAGACCGTGAAGCCCCGAGTTCAGCCTTCAAAAGTTTAACTCGTACCTATCTTGATTGATGGTCAATCACTGAATTAAAACTCATTTTATGTGGAGAACCAAGAAAGACAAACGCAATAGAAACACCCATTGTATATTTCTACTTTTAAGCTTTTCATCTCGCTAAAAATCAGCTGTCATATAGTTGAGATTTTAGGGTAACTGATTTAATTGATTTAGATGGTCCACAATGTAACGATTTGCAGGAAGCTGTCCGGTCGTTAATGTTAATATTAAAAATGATTAGTTATTGATGAATTGACTGGTGTTCAGTTGTGTAGGCCTACCGATATTTCATATAACATATTTGAACTGATCGGCTGTGGAATGCTTTTTACCTCTCGATATCCTTCCTGCACACTCTCTATTTAATGAATTACTGGTAAGTGTGAAACAGGTGTTTACATGAACTGACTCACTTGTGCATGCTGGCTGCTGCTTAAAAAAATGCCACTGAGCAGATAACGAATGAGCAGAAAATGCCTGCGATTTCTAAATTGTCACGGGCATTTACTTTTAACTATTTGTTAAATCTCTAATCCTAACATCGTCAATTACAACATGTACTCAGGCATTCTTGTTTACTCTAGAGTGATCGATTATCTTTGTGAAAACATGTATTATTAAAACGTGTTGTCCGTGTAAACAGGCAGAGGCCAGCCTCTGAAAGAAGCTAACATCCCCATCAGGGATAATTGACTGGGAAGTCTTTCAAGACAACAAGAGGTGAGATAAGTGCAAATACAGGCTATCTCATAAATATGAAAATGTCTATTGATTTAACAGTGAACATCAAATGTTTTTCCGTACAAACACTGACTGTAGCACGCTGCCTTCCTCAGCAGCATACTTTTTACCAACATAATTCATCAATATCACCATTGCAGTTCACTGGGTGGAGATACTCTCACCGCGGTAGACGGCAGAGAAGGCAGTTGGGTTCGCAGGGAAAATTGGGGTTTATTTCTTGTGACAGGGCGCCTCTGGTGGTGCATTTACTCATTGCTAATAGTTTGACGTGCATCATCGGTGACACCTAGTTATGTAGTCTTTTTTAAATATTTTTGGCACGAACTCCAAACAGCTCTAACTTCAGTTATTTAGCCTCGAGAGAGAGAGAGAGAGAGAGAGAGAGGATGGAATAATGTGATAGCAAGGCCAAGGCATAATTGTAGGCCTTTTCTGAGATTAGATGTGTCTGATTGACATGTTGTAAATATAACAACAAATAAAAGTCAGTATGCACTGTACTGGCTTAATCCCAGAAGAAAAATAATAATAAATCTGCCTTTGTTGTGGCTATTTCATTAATGTAAATTGCTATGCTGTGTACAATTGTTTGGCTTCCTTCCAGGTGGCTCTCTGCTGAGGCTTATGCATATCATTGGGTTTTATCATGAACTAGGGCTGGATAACCACAGAATGTAGGCGACACCACAAGAACCAGGCATAACATAATTGCAGATAATACTCTCTGGTCGTAGCCACAATTTAAGTCTGCAGTTTGAAAGCCAATAACTAGCGCCTGTCATTCTAAAGAAGCATATAATTAGGCTTAATTCATAAGAAATATTGAATGGACCAGTCCAATAATTCCAACCCATGAGCAGCACCTTTTTCTTGTCGACGGCAGTGATACATGTTTCCACCCATGCAACCTACATATACTAATGCATGACATGAGATGAGATCAGATGGTGGCCTTTTTTCTTCACTAGATCATTTTGCTTTGTACAGAATCATCTTCTCTGAAATACAATCTGGTATCAAAATGTCAATGTTGAGGAGCATCCTCTGTAGTTCATGGCCTCCTCTAATTGTGTGCATATGGGACTGAGAGACCCTACCTCTGGCTTATATTACATTTCCACCCCGTGCAATATTCTGGAAAATATTTATCGTGTATATACAGTGTGTTATTAAGATAAGAGTAATGAAGGGGTTTTGAATGGGCCTCAAATGTCTCTGTGTAATATCTGAGAGGGTTGTCTATGTATTTCCTTGTCAAGTATGTGATACATAAAGGTTTATGATGTTAGAGTTGGTTCGATATATGCTCTCTAACTGTCAGTCAGTGAGCACGAGAGGCAGCCTATACAAGCTGCTTGACCCACAGGTCAGATTCATGCCAGTATGTGAGCATGTGGGCATGATGGATCTGGAGGTGTGTGGGTGGTGCACTGGGCACTTTCAGAGACGAGAGCCGACCAGGCAGTTTTCCTCAGACATTGTCTCTCTGTTCCCATTCTCTTAGACTCCTAGCTCTCCTCTCCTCTCCTCTCCTCAGCCATACTCAACTCTCCTTACACTCTACTTTTCTCCTGTCTTCAATCTCTGCTCCTACCCTTACTACACCTTCCTCTACCTCTACACCAAGAGCGTTAGGGATGGTCCTTACGCTCCTCCCCTGCTCTGTCCCTGTATGTTATAATCTCTGGACCTGTTGTCATTCATCATGGGTCGAAACAGGAGGCGTTTATCAAACATCTCTACTCTCTCACTCTCCCATCTACCATACCCTTTCTTCTTCCCATATAGTGCAGCTCCTCTCTCCCCCTCTTTCCACCCTCCCTCACTGAGTGACCTCCCTGCCTCTCGTCTCTCTCACCCCTCTCCTCTGGCCCTGGCCCTGGCCCTGCCCACCCTGGGTCATTTATCATGGGCCAGGAGGGGAGCCCCCAGGCCTGCAGGCCCCTGTCAGCCCCTGCAATCGCCTCTTTGTGGCTCCCAGCAAACAAGTGTCGGATCAGCAAAAGTCTATTAAAGCCTGGTGGGCCTTTCTCAGCCAATTGGGTTCGGGTCACTGAGCTGCTCTCCTTGCTGCTCCGAGAGCTCTTTGTGTCGCCGCCGTGCGCTGACACAGATCCCCACAAGATTAATGATTTTTAGCAGCCATTTGGGTCTCATTCACAGGCTCTCTTTCTCTTTCTTTGCCCCTTTTCCTCCTTTCTTTACTCATTCTATCCCCTTTTTCTTTAACCTATTTCTTCCACCACTGTTTCACTCACTCTATCTCCTGATTTCTTGCTCTTTTTCTTGCTTGTTTTACTCCTCTCCTCTCCTCCCTTTCTCTATTACCCCACTCAATGTTGACCATGTCTTTGCTTTGTATGGTCATTATCCATACAAATGTGATTGCCACTATTGGCAATCCCATATTTTTCTCATAATTGGCCTCTTGTGTCAGATTCTGTGACATAGAGGATAAAAAATGGAATTTATCTGGCCTTCAACAGATCAGTAAGAATTAGTTGTTGCTTGCAGACTGATGGGCCCTCGACTGATAAACCTGGGGCATGTTAAGCGAGCAACATGGGCGTCTACATAAACATCACAATCCTGGCAGACTTCCCCAGAGTGGCCTTGAGAGACAAAGTGTAATTTGAAATCTCCTAGCCACTTCCAGGAGTTCCATGTTGCCATGTTCTCAGTGTTGTTTCCAGTAATTACTGCAGGTTAAGTGCACGTCCCGGAGCCCAGTGGCGGCAGCTGTATCCCTCACCTGGGACATGACTCAGCAGAGTTCAGGTCCGGCCATTTCCCTGACCACTTGACCACACCCCGGCCTACTCTAAACCCACAGGACAGGAGCTCTTCACGACGGACAGTCAACCTGCCTGCTCTCACATCATCTCATGTTCAATTACATCACATAATATAATGGTAGCTTTTTTCCCCCCAGTGACTGCATTTTAAGGACAAACAGACTGATCACAGAAACCTTTATCAGTTTGAATTTTATAAATCTTCAAAAATGTATGGAAAAGTATACATAAATACACATAAAATGTAAAAAAATGCACACATATACAGTATGTCATTTTTTTCCTTCAGTTTAACTTCAACCACAGTTTATAAGCTAGCTGATTTTTTTGTTTGCACAGTGAAGTATACTTTCCCACTGAAGAAGACTCATGTTTGAACACTTCAGGGAACCCGCCCCTCCCGTCTGCTGATTCTGTCTGGCATTGCAAGTGATCATTAAACAAGATATATCTGATGCCTTTCAACCTCTTCCTCCTCAGATAATGTGGATCCAGACTATTGGAACCTTCAATTGCCTCAGCTTGTGGTCTGCATTAAAACTCAGATATGTAGATATTTCATAGTCAACTCTCTGTCATTTGTTTGTCACATGTTTCATCTAACGGGATCTGTTTCATCTCTAGGATCTTTGGCTCCTTATGCTAAAGCTTGTGGTGAGATAGTGAGAGAAATGCAGGGAAGTGTGTGTACAGCATCTGTGTCTAATGTGTCTGTATGTGAGTATGCAGCATGGATGCTTGTGTTTGTCATATGTGTGTGTTTGTGTATGTGTGCATATGAGAAAGCATAGTATTCTGGCCCTGTGTCACTGATGGCGGAGGTTAGTGCTGTTTGAGGGTTGGTTGGCCAGTCAATGACTCCTCTCACCTACAACCCTCCCTGTGTGTCTACTGTATATCTGTGTTAGGACTGGATGGATGAACCCAGCCTGCTGCCCTGTCCATCTACCTGCCCTGTTTCCCCCCTGATTAATCTACTGTGTGTGTGTGTGTGTGTGTGTGTGTAAATGGTTATAGATGGGTGACACCACCACACTGGCAGACTGAATCATTACTCACACAGATAGGGAGAGACCTGGGGCCGAGGAACCCCTAACATCCTCCTCCTTTCCTACATGCACCCGTGCACACACATGCACACAGACACACACACACACAGGTTATTCATTTCTAAGCAGCGTGCCTGGCATTTCACCGCATCCACCCCCCTGTTATTAAGAGACTGAAGCACAGGGTTCCCTCTCGGAGTGGGGGAGTGAGGGATGGTTTTCGATTGGGCCTTGTACTCTTTGTTTACACATTTCCTTTTTCCCTGTTCTAACGTCATTTCTCTAAATTTTTCATTTCCATCTCTCTTTCTCTCTCTCAATTTCTGTCTCGGTCTCTCTCTGTCTCGTTTTCTTTCTAAGGAAGCTCAATGCCCCGTCCTGGCCCCCTGACAGCTACTTGTTCTGCAGGACAAGGTAAGGGCAAAAGAAATTATATTAGGGCATACTGATATAAACCTCTATCAATATATGTGTGTGTGTGTGTGTGTGTGTGTGCACATATACTCAAAGCCTCCCACATTGAGTGGCAGTAGCCCCTAGCCACTGGAGTTGGAGTAAATCCTCATATTTGCAAACAACACCAATGTACACAACAGAATACACGCTGATTGCACATGTAGGGAGGTGGGAGAGAGAGGAGAGGGAAAAGAAAACGACTATCAGTTCCTGGGAAAGGCAATGAATCCTCCACCACAGCATATTAGACAGATGCACCATGTTCCCACATTGGAATCACTGACACATGCAGGACACTATCATGCTCACCTTGTTTAATGGGAGGTGACAGACTACTCTGAGGAGGAACAGTTTAGGGAAGGTGACACATTCAGAGATACTTCTGTGAATGAGCTGTACTTTGTGAAGTTATGAACACATAATTTTACAATAGAATTTAAGTTTCTGGTACATTGTTTGTCTTTGTTGATATCTTTATGATAACTTAATCCCTTAGTATTCCTAGTAACACATTTCTTTGACTTGCTTCCTTATTTGGTTCTGTTTCCAGGTGAAAAAGGAATCCCTGCTTAGTGGAAAATATGGGAACAATTACAGTCCCATCATGAAGAGACTGGACCTAAACAAAATGGTATTGTGGAATGGTCCTCACATAGAGAGCACCACGACACAGAGATGTAATTGTGTGTGTATATATTTGTGTATGTATGTATGTGTGTGTGTATACATTCGATTTCGAATAAGGTGCGCTTGTGGTCGTCAGTGTTCACACATCTGTTCTTTATAGAGTGTATATGTATGCACATGCCTATATGTCTGTAGCAGTATGTATGCATGTGTTGGAAGGGGGTGTATATGTACAGGAAGAGAGCCTGTAAATAAATCTGTTTGGGGATTGGGGGTGTGGGGATGAAATATGGTCCCAAGGATGTGGAGCAATGTGAAAAACTCGGCAACGCGAGGGAATAACAAATCTCCTGATGTCGCCTCGGCGCAAAATAAATACACTCCCCCATGCAAGTCATCCATCTGGGCTAGGAGTTGCAGCAAAGACGCCCCCAATACATCCCCCAACCCACCTCAACACACACACACACACACACACCAAACATCCACCCCACACAGCAGCCATATTTATTTATATGTCTTTATTTATTTGTTTGTTTGTTGATTTAAATGGAAACTGCGAGTGGGGGGATTAGAGCGTATTTATTGGTTTTTGTGAATGAAATGTAATTTTTCTCCCCCCTAAAATGCTTTCTGTGTCGTAA
>OOFE01013806.1:20902-31501 GCA_900323365.1 Monocentris japonica | reverse complement strand
CTTTTGTTTTATGGCCAGCATGAAAACAAACCTGTGACCCAAAATGGTCGTGTAGTCCTTTCAAAGCGAAAAGGATTTATGTCATGTTACACAGCGGGTGGTTTAAACCGAGACATCTGATGAACTTTAAATGCCAAGAGAGTGATCCTCCCACCTTTTCACAGTGATCCTCTCTTTATGCAGTGTTCCTTACAACCTCCAAGGTAATTCAGTGGAAAAAGACATTGTCGGTGGTTGCTTTTTATCCAGAATTATCCGGAATTATTTGCACTTTATGGGGAAAGTGTGCTCTACTTCTCTATCTAATATAGTGGATAATGAGCAACATGTCAATAACACAACAGCTTCAGGTTAATATTTGCTCATCTTCTTTTTAATTTGAATTGAAAGACATTCAAATTTTCTTTTAAAATTTTGAACCAAATTTTCCAGTCAAATTTGCCATATTTAGTGTCTTTTTCTCCTTCCCAGGAGCATCCAAAGTAACATAATAAGCATGTTCCCGAGGTAGTTGCAGTAGATTAAACAGTCCAGTATGCAAGCATGAGCAGTTTTTGTGCTCAGCTCAACTGTCTAATCCTAATCTCTGAAATAACTAGGATGGTTGTAATATGTTTTGCTATACAATCCCTGGAAATGCTGGGAAAGCATGTTGTTGTTGAGCAAGGAGAACTGCCGTAAAGTATGTATTAATAAATAACTTCATAAATATGTTTTAAAGCCTTTCATTTACTGTTCATTTTTCAACGGTCATAATCATGTATGTGTTCTTTTGACAAGTATGCGTTCAAGAAGGATTTATTTCAACGCTAATTTCAGAATACTGCTCATGCGGATTTGACTGATGTCTTGCAATTGTTATTAAAGGAATGAAAGCAAAACGCAATGATGACTGTCTATTTTGGGGAAATATCCATAGAAATGAACATGATGAAGTCCTGTGAAAGTCCAATAATGAAATGAAGCCTAGATTGCATAAAATGTAGGAATAAAAAAAATGAATGAAAGCAGAAAGATGGCTCAGAGAGCGGATGCATTCATACAGGCTAATGGTCCTGTGATTAAGCACTGCTCTCAGAGGTTCCTGGCAGCAGTCTGCTGTGGTGTTGTCCTTCCTGTCTCACATATTCACTTACAGACACACATATAAATGTACACACATGTGCGTGTGCGCACGCACCCACACACACACACTGGCTTGAGTTCATGTGTAAAAGAGCCATCTTAATTGAGTGTGAAATTTAACTTGCCTCCCGCTGGGTTGCAAAAAAAGTGTGTTTGTGTGTGCATATCCTTGTCTACATGCACAGACTTCTGTATGTAGTTATGTGCATGTGCCAATATGTGAACTGTATAGGTGTTTTTTTAACACTGTCAGTGGGTCCCGTCAGTTTGAGGCTGCATCCCTGTGGTTTCTTAACTCCTATTGACCTCTAAGTGAGGTTCAGATGTGTTCTTCTCAACCCCTATTATCATAGACAGTCTTGTTGTGTATACATTCTCCCTTGCTCTCACTCTCACTTTCACACCCACATGCATGCACTGACACGCATGCACACACACACAGTGTTCCATCTATGACAGCTATGACAGCTGCAGGCTGACTGTCAGCCTGCTGTGACCCTGTTTCTCCAAATCACCTTAACAAAGTTTTTTTTTCAGGCAGCCTCCCCTCTGTTCCATCACATACTCGTATTGGAGTTTTGTAGAAAGAAGACCAAGGTGCTGCAAAAGCTGGTGATGTGCACTATGTATGCGAGCTAGCATTCTGCAGAAGGCCTGAGCTTTGAAAAGTGTATGGTTGGTGATGTTTTAGTTTTCCCTCTGCATTAGAAAACATGAAACAGAAAATCTTCTTTCAGCGTGCCTCGCTTCTTTGAATATAATATTTTGATTTGAAGATGATAAATGGGCTTTGGCCTTCTACCCTCTTCTCAGAGACGTGGCTCTGACCCTCACTGTGGAGAGAATAACCTTGGTTGATGTGATTGGTTTGATTTTCAATATGCTTTCAGTAGATGTATTGGAATACATTTACAATTAAAAATTGTTAGACTAAAATAAAATGTCATGCTGTGTTGTCAGTGGAATTAGAGTCAAAGGGAAATGATTATTGTAGAAGTATTGTATAATTATGTAGTCCTGAGCACACTGCAGGCACTGGAAGTTTACATTACACAAAAAAAAAACTTTTATATCACACCATCATCAGTTTGTTCCCTGCAGCATTAGTCTGATTTTAACAATGAAAAACAACAAAATAAACTGTGCCGTTGCTGCAGCGTTTACAGTGATGTTCAAAAGGGAGCTGAGCCAATGCCAGTGCATAGCGTCTATACTGTGTTGTAGCACCATGGATAGCGCCGTCTAATACTGTTAGTGTGTATTTTTGGTTGCTGTGGCCTGAGGGCAACCGTTCAGCTGGAAATAGTTCAGCACCATGGAGAGATCCTGCTCAGCTCATTCTTTCCACCCTGAGAGGGATCAAAAGGCAATAGGCCTGTAAGTGGAAGATGCCAAGAAAAAAACATCCAGCTGAAGCAAACAGAGCACGTTATATAAGTCACACTTTGTTGCATTGAGCGGCTGTCTCCAAAAGAAAAGTGTTGTCGTATTTCAGTTCAGAGATGAAAAGTAGGTTTGGTACGGTTAGCATTTTGAGTGGTAATGATCTTCCCTTTAGCTCACTCCTAATATCTTGCATTAGGAGACAGATTGATGGCAGCCTTGAGGAGCTGCCAGCTCCTTCTGAGATGCTGTAATGATGCATGTGTGCATACTATACTGTATATCATTGGTCCTCAAGTACCCCCCTTGCCCTCCAGGTTTTAGCTCCAGCTCTACTCAGGCACACCTGAACCAATTAAGGTATCATGAAAATGTGAAGCCTCTACTTGGTTCAGGTTCACTGCAATACATGTTTGTGCATGTGTGTGGCTTCCCCTTTAAATCATACTGTATGTCCTACAGTGCAATTGGGGAAGGGAGAGAGAGAGCCAGAGAGAGAGAGAAACAGAGAAGCAAAGATGAATATGGGTGAGAGGGGCAGGGAGAAGGGAAGAGATGGAGGGATGTGTCATTGTAGAAATTGGCTTTGCTGACTAATAACAGCAGGAAATGAGTATAAATGAAAGAGTTGATTGACTTTCTCAGAGTGTGATTATCTGTGGAGAGGAGAGTAATGTCCTGCGCTGGCTTTTAGATGCCTTAGTTGTAGACTGATTTTCTCACCATACCAACGAGAGTGTACTCGCTTCCTACTACGCACACTTGCGTGCGTGTGTGTGCATGTGTCTTACCCATAAATGAATCCAGATTAAACTGCTCTTCTATCAGAACAATGCAAGCTGCAGGTTCACTTGGCCCTTTCATTTCACATCATGAAAGGAAGCTTTGTGAGTTCTCTCTGCATCTGATTATCCACTGGCTTAATTGATCTAATTATTGAACTCTGCTTGCGGGGGCTTTGTGTTCATCCAGTCTAGCAAACTCTTTGAGATAAGGATACGCTTCTTATCTTTTCTTTCTCTCAAGCTGTTTGGCCCAGAACTATTCAGAGTCACAACATGCCATGATTAGGCTAATTGTGCAATTCAGACGAAGGTGCACTGGTAAACTTACTGTATTGCCAGCGTTAAGTAAGTTAATTGCACCGTTAGAGCAGCGACACACCAATTACCCTCAGCATTAAAAGGCCGTGGTATCGGCAATACTGGAAATTCAGCGGTTAAATGGACATGAGACAGGAGAGGCTCCGATTGCATCTATGTATGGTCTGGTGTGGCTACAAAGTTTTGAACAGTCATGTATTTTGTGTTGCTTTGGTATTGCCTTTCATGACCTCCATGAAAGGCATGAAATGACATCATGACGTTACCATCGACACCAACGATGGATGCAACCGTTCTCCAAGCATCGATTTTGACTGGCTGTTAATGGCCGATGACCGCATAAAGTTCAGTTTTCTCAGCCGACAAACTTTGTTGACCATACACACGTCAGCAGACTTTCCCAGGTCTATAGGAAATGAATGGACTTCTGGTGACTTGTTGATCGTGTTGCTCGCTGTGTGAACGCACCGTGAGGTTGCAAGTTTGATTCTTTGCACAGGCCAGGATCCAGTTGCTGACATGTTCTTAAGCAACACACTCCACCCATGCTGTTTACATGGATGCTATGAATGGCTTACCCCTTTGGTGATCTGCCTGCATTTAGCTCTCTCATGGGGCTTTGTGACAGACACGTGACTTCAACTCTATACACTGTGTGTAATGTGGCGTATGCCATCGCAATCGTCTTCCTACTGCGCAGAGTGCTTTCATTCAGACCATGCTGTAACGGATCTGATGAACACAGTGAGGAACAGAAACTCAGCAGGGCAATCTGCTCTACTGCTTGTCTGACTAATATCCTGAATTCAGAATAGAAAAAGACATAAGGACCAAATTCAATCAAAAAAGACTGTCTTCTTCTCCTCTCTATCTATCGTTCATTTTGTGGAAGGGGGTGTGTGGTTGAGGCGTTGGCGAGAAACAGGCTGGCAGGCTGAGTCTCCCTGCATCCAACATCGGCTTTAGCCAACTAAGGCTAAGTGGACAACTACAGCCTGGAACTGTGTTTGTCTTTTCCAGCCTGGCAGCATGCGCGCCAACTGGAGAGACTACGCTGAAAAGCTGACGACCAGATTGATGTCGAAGATTTCTGTTGATTTGCACGGTGACCTGATTTGTTAAGTGTTTTGTAAATAAAACGGCGGGCCGGACCAGTAAACTCATCTCTCCGTCTCTGTCTGTCACGACCCCGGGGTAGCAAGCCTGTGCCAGACGTTTCTACTTTGGTTACAGCTTGACTAATACAGGATTTTGATTTTGTATCTACTATGATAATATAGTTCAATGAGCTCTCCATGGTGCTGAATCTTCTGATTATCAACATGTCAAAAGTCAATAATATGCACATGCGCACAATAGATTTACAATCACACTTTTCATCAGGTGACGACTTTTTTCTATCCACTTCTTTCTCTATCCATTGTCATGAAATAGTTGGATAACTCTTGGTATGATTCATAAGCTACTCTCCATTTATGAGTAAGTACACCATGATACGTTTTTGTTAATCTGCCTTCTGCCTTTCCCTGTCGCGCTGCCAGTCTCTCTGACTTCTGCCATTGTGAGAAGACTGTGAAATCAATCAACAGCAATTGATTGTCTCAGCTTTTATTTCTCACTGCCAATCATTTCTAGATCCCTCAGAGAAGTCGTTTCTATAAGTGCAGCCATCCATTCATCATCATTTAGCTGCTAAGCTGTCATCTTATTCATAACTTTGCATTGAAACACAATTATTTCAAGGACCTGGAATAGCCATTCATTGTTTTCAGGGTTGTGCACAAGAACAGAGACTGACCCAGTTCAAGGCATGCCAGTCTGAGCTTGCCTGGTGAAACACCCGCTGTACTGTAGACACTGGAACAGTTTGAATCACATTATAAAAAGACAGCAATTAGCTAGGACAGAATACATCAGGTACATCATGCTTTGACTGAAAAAAATCACATACCTAAATGATAGGCAGTACAGCGGACTCAAATTAGATTGATAACATGTTACTGCAGTTATCCTTTAGTGCTTTGCGTATTGTAATGTCAGTGTGAATAACAATAAAGTTTAAATCTTTACAGTGCCAATGAGAGAAAGACTCCCCTTTTTATCCTCAAATGGCGATAAAGCACCACTGTTTTATTAATTTAGTCGTTATACAGCTGTTAATGGCAAGCGTTGCCATTGCAGAGCCTAATGAATTGACTTTGAGACAAGGCTGCTGGGCCAATGCTGCCACTAAACGAAAGGAAATGCAAAGGGAGACCTTAATGGGCCATTATGCTACACTCTGAAATTATTTTTTGTTGTTTTTTTCACCACAACGAGATAAGAGCATAAGAGAAAGGCTGGCTTCCACTACAGACTTCACCTTACATAAAGAGAGAGAGAGAGAGAGAGAGAGACTATTATTCCATACAGTTGGAGCAATATATATAATGATACTTTCCAAAGGTTACTGTGTCCCTCCCTTTTCTTACCCGTGGTCCTTTCTGCTCCTTCCCTCCTTGATTATGGCCATCTTTAAACATCGTCCGGTCATTGTGTTCCTCGCCTTGATTAGAGGAGGATGGTGGCAAGAGCAAGACTATTTACACACAGAAATATTGAAGAGGGGTATAGAGGGGGAAGAGAGAAACGTTGAAAGGAAGGCAAGGAAATTCAGACAGCTGTATGGTCTTTCAGTACTTTATGTTCTGCTTTTGGAAAATTAGTCAGACCGCAATAAGCACAGCAGACTGACAGCTGGGGGAAGCGGTTCTCCACGCAGGCTCTCTGTCTTTCAGTGTGTGTTCATCTGGTGCCTTTATGTAGCGTGGTCGGAAATGCCCAGGAACACACTGTATGGTCTATGAGGATAACAAAGATGGCACACACACACACACACACATGCATGTACACACACAGACACACACAGTCAGTTGCAAGTGCAGTTACACAATTATGGGACAAGAAACTTTTTCAATCAATAGAAACATGTCTCCCATATGTCTATTGAGTTTTTTTTTTTTTCAATTTCTCAAATCAATGGCCACTCCACACAACCTGATTGGAATGACCTTTAGAGCACAGCCCACCTATACTACCCAGAAAAGCTCATATTTATATCTATGTACAACTAAATGTCATCTTAGATAGACAGTCCTTTTAGTCATGAGTAACCGGTTGTCCTGGAATGGCTGCTGTTACCAAGCAACGATAATAAACTATTTTCTTCACTTTCTCTGCCACTATTGACAGCAATCAACAATCTGTCCTGCTTTTCAGATGTTTCTTTTTTGCAGATTACCATTACTATCAGCTGGGTGTCTGCCTACAACATCATGCTCAACCTTGACAAGACTGGGCTGCAAATCAAGACCTCTCGCCACAGTAATCCCTGCTCAGACTGCAAAAAATCTTGATGTGATCCCAGACAATCAGCTATCATGTGAGTCCGACATCACATCACAGTCACAACCCAACCCTGTAGATTCACACTCTACAACATCTGCCGAATCAGACCCACCAGCGATTCAGCCTAGCTTCTTGTCCTTGCTCTAGTCGTCTCCTGTTTGGCCCCTATAGTTCATCAAGAATGCTGTAGCTCACCTCGCATTCAGCCTTGCATTCTTCCACGCTCTCCCAAAACACATCAACCTTCTCAGCGCTTTGTGATGATTTGCCATGCTGTTGAAATCCTGAATTTCTGTCTATTCAAATAAACCAGTCTACTCTTTCACTGACTTGAACTTAACATCTCCAGTTGCTTCTCTCCTATTATGACGATCCCTTTTACCTCAGCTAGGTGCTGGCTATGATTAATTCACAACAAGTCAGAGCAGTTAAATGCTTTGAATGTCAAGACAGAACTACTGTGCTGAAAGGTGCCCATGTGCCCACCTCTGATTGAAAACAAGTTCTTTGGGGGTTGTTGAAAGCCATTCTGGGAAATGTAGGAAATCACCAACGGAAGTAGAAGTAGACGAGGCAGGTTGAGGGAGAGTTGGAACATCAAAAAAGGAAATTACAACACATCATAACAAAATAACTCCTAGAATGCATCGAACATCACAAACCGATGATATCTAACAGTGTAAGAGGATCCAAGTGGGGAATTTTCTTTTAATATTATTACATAGATACTAAATAGACGAAGTGCTGTGGAGATAGCACAATGATGTAGTGGTACCTGGGTAGATGTGACCTATGGCAAATCAGACCAAGCTGTTTACTTCTGCCTGAGTAGACACACACACACACACACACATGCACACGCACACACAAACACATTCCCCTCAGCTGTAGTGCTGCTGAGACAGAATTTATTCATTTTATTCCTTCGCTCATTTTAATTATGTATCACACTCAGAGGGATGTTGGGTTTAATTTGAAAGACAAGCATACAAACTACACACTGAGACGTAGTGACGCAGTTGTAAGTCTCACATATCCAATACCCACCCGATTTAAATGTTTAATAGGTGAAATGTTTCCCCTTTAGACGCTCCGAATGGATTTGGGCATTCGAGCGTTGTGAGAAATTTAGACTGTCTACAGATTCGATCTGTGCACACAGAGAATCTGATCAGTGACCTCATCATTGCCTCATAGAATGGATGGCAACAGATATAAGTATTTGGAAATCAAGTCATATCGGTTATCGTGAGAGAGCATTAGAATGAGGTCATTTATGTTTGATTGGCTTGTGCTGGTGAAATAATAATATCACAATGGCTGTGTTATGAATTTGTGTGTGTGTGTCTGTTTAGCACTGTTCTCTAATTGGCGTGTTCGTGTGTTGTTTGCATACATGTTTACAGGTGTACGCGTTTTTTTCCCTAGAATGCACATCAGAATGCAAGGCCTTGTGTTTGTGAAATGACAGCCACAGCTTACTGCCACCCACAACAACACACCCCAGGCAATAAACTAGCACATACAGCATATGCAGGTATCTTATTAATGGGGCACAGCAGAAAAAGAACATGAGCAATAAATGATACTTGCATGGCCAGTAACGTAACATATAGTTTTGCTGGCATTTGACACAGTAATAGAAAAGCCCTGCACTGCTGCAGGGGTTAATGCACATTCCGTGCCTGATGTGAGGTAAAAGGTATCAACTGGAACTGTGAGTGCGAATGTGTGACAATACGACAACTTTCTTTTTCTGACAACCCTGTCTGATAACCGGAGTGTGAGAGAAAAAGTCTTATTAAATCATTGATTAGGACCATTGATCATTCTACCCCACTGCTCGGAATGACAATCCAGTCAGTAAATGAGCAGCCTTCTCCCCGGAGACTTCCAGCTTGATTTAGTTGCGCCTGCATCTCACACACAGGCAAACCATTCTGTCTCGGCTGGCCTGTCAATAACATCTAAGGTCGCTGCAAACTTTGTTAGTGTGTGTGTGAGTGTGTGTCTGTGTGTGTTTGTGTGTATGTGCGCGTATTCTTCAACACTGATGCCATCACTCAGTAAGTTTCATGAAAGAGGAAAGCTCCCAGGCAGAATGGAAGCAGGTGTTGGAGCGGAGTGAGTCCAATTGATTTGCTTCATTTTGGAGAGCACCGCTTGTCACCGGCTTCAAGTGGCGCCATCTCTTACTTTACTTTGATTCACCTGTAAATGAAAAGGCTGGTGATACTGGGCTTGTTTGTTTGTTTATACGTGTGTGAAAAGCAACATAGAAAATGAAAGAAAAAACATTTTCTTCCATATTGAAAGCAATATCACACAAATATTTAACTTAAAGTGAATTCCCTTCAGAGTGTGCAGATGAAATGCAGGGGGGATACTGGATATATACTCAGTAATGCATTACTGCAATATATTACTTTCTTTAAAGGGGCAAGCAGAAAACAGCCAACAAAAGATATAGGCTACAGAAATGAATATAAGTAATGCGTAGAGTAAGTGGAACGTGAGTAAGTGGAAGGATATTTGTTGCTGTGTTAACACTGAATCTCAAGCTCAGCATGCATCTGAATTAGTTGCATTCTTCTGGCCAATATCATTGTCACCTTCCTACAAAAAATACAAATTATTGGCTATAAATAGACACAGGTCATGTTCGTGGGTTTCAACCTGATGATCTAAAACTTCAAATTGAATCTCAAGGCAGGGGAGAACCATGTACCTTGCCAGGATACTTTTTTCCTGCTGTGTCTATCCTACTTACTTTTATCACACTGTGTGAATATGTGCTTTGAGGAGAGAAATTGCCCTCTGGAGGGTTTAAATCATAAAAGCGAGAGGGAAAAAATGTACAGAGAAAGATATAGAGAGGCAGACAATGAGACACAGACACAAAACTATTCAGACTTCAAGTGAGTCAAGATGTTCCCAACAATCAGAAATGATCAACAAACACCTCCACATCGTTTACTGCAGAAAGACAGTGGAGAGAGCAAGACTAGAAAAAGCCCTCATTGTTTTGAGCATTGATTTTAAAAGGCTATTCTAAGCGCCAGGATGATTAAATGGCTGACACCGTTTGTGTGGACCTCCTCCTATACACTGTTTCATGAATTAGCTTCATGTATTAATAGACATCATTTCCTGTTTCCATGTGATAGAGAAATGGTTCTTTGATATGTGAGAAGTCCAGGACCCTGTGCTATAATAATTTGGTGGCTTTCAAGGGGCATCCGGCTTCAAAGATTTTGTGTTTTGCTATTAAAAAAATATTTTCTCTGTTTATACCACAAAACAATTCACGGCTTTCTTTTAAAATGTGTTGTGTCTGCAATTAAATGAGGTACTCCATTGCTGGCCTTGGCGTAATGTTTCTGCAAGCGCATCAAGTTACTTGGGCTTAAAGTCTCAGTGTAATGTCCTACGAATGGGTGTAAACACCTACTCTACCAGAACAAACAGATTCTTCACTTACTATGATTTATCTTGCTGTCAAGCAGGGTGGGCGTGGGCCCCCCCAGTATGCGCCTATTTGTGTGTGTGTAGGTGTGTGTATGAGTCCACCTAGTCAATTATATACATTTCTGTCATCCTC